>VHKM01001205.1:0-275891 GCA_007210695.1 Neogobius melanostomus
ACTCTTTTGATATGTAGGTTATTTCAGACATTTAGGTAGAAACTCTTTGATACTGGTATTTTATCAGGACGTTTAGACTCTTTGATGGCTGGTAGGTATTTAGGACTGTTTTAGACCTCTTTGGATTCTGTATGGGTTATTGTACAAGAACGTTATAAGACTCTTTGATGAGCTGTAGTTATTTCAGACGTATTCAGACGCTTTGATGCTGTAGTTATTTCAAGACGTTTAAACTCTTTGAATACTGAGTAGTTTAATTATCAGACGTTAGACTCTTATGAGCGTACGTTATTTCACAGAGCGTTTAGACATCTTTGATAGCTGTAGTTATATATCAGACGTTTAGACCTCTTGATGCTGTATTATTTTCAGAACGCTTTAGTACTCTTTGGAATACGTAAGTTATTATTAGAACGTTTAGACCATCTTGATACTAGTAAGTTATTTTATAAGACGTTATAGACTCTTTGATACTGTAGTATATATTTAAGACACAGTACTCTTTGTTCTGTAGTATTTCAAGACGTTTAGACTCTTGATGCTTAGTTATTTTCAGACGTTTTTAGACTCCTTTGATGGGCTGTAGTCTAATTTAGAACGTTTAGCACGTCTTATAACTTGTAGTTATTTTAGACCGTTTAGACTCTTTGATACTTGTAAGTTATTTAGACGTTTAGACTCTTTGATGCTGTAGTTGTTATTTTAGACGTTAGACACTCTTTGATACTGTAGTTATTTGCAGAACGTTTAGACCTTTGAATTCTGTAGTTATTTCAGAACGTTTAGACTCTTTGATGCTGTAGTTATTTCAGACGTTTAGAACTCTTTGATACTGTAAGTTTATTTTAGACGTTAGGACTCTTTGATGCTGTAAGTTATTTCAGGACGTTCTAGACTCTTGTATACTGGTAGTATTATTCAGACGTTTAGACTCTTTGATGCTGTAAGTTATTTCAGACGTTTTTAGACTCTTTGAGGCTGTAGTTATTCTTATGAACGTTTAGACTCTTCTGATTCTGTAGTTATTTTAAACGTTTAGACCTTATGAATTCGTAGTTATTTCAGACGTTTGACTCTTTGATTCTGTAGTTATTTTAAGACGTTTAGACTCTTTGATTCTGTAGTTATTTTAGACGTTAGAACATCTTTGATACTGTAAGTTATTTCAGACGTTTAGACTCTTTGATACTGTAGTTAAATTTTAGACCGTTTAGAACTCTTTGAATACTGTAGATTATATTGCACACGTAGTTTAGCCTTGATACTGTAAGTTTCTTTATTTAGACGTTTTAGACTCTTGTGATAGCTGTAGTGTATTTTGAGCGTTAGACTCTTTGATTCTGTAGTTATTTTAGACGTTTAGACTCTTTGATATCTGTAGTTATTTCAGACGTTTAGACTGCTTTGATCTTAGTATATTTAGACGTTTAGACCTCTTTGATTCTGTACGTTATTTCAGAACTTTAGACTCTTTGATACTGTAGTTATTTAGACGTTTAGACCTGCTTTGATGGCTTGTAGTTAATTTTTAGACGTTTTAGACTCTTTGATACTGTAGTTATTATTAGAACGTTTAGACTCTTTGATGCTGGAAGTATTTCAGACGTTTAGACCTTCTGAACTGTAGTTATTATCAAGAACATGTTTAGACTCTTCTGATGCTTGTATTTATTTCAGACGTTTAGACTCTTTGATTCTGTAGTTATTTCAGACGTTTAAGACCTTTGATGCTGTGTTATTTTAGAGACATTATAGGACTCTTTGATGCTGTAGTTGATTTCAAGTACGTTTAGTACTCTTTGATACTGTAGTTTTTCAGACGTTTAGTACTCTTTGATGGCTGTAGTTATTTCGAGAGCGTTACGACTCTTTTGATGGCTGTAGTTAATTCAGACGTTTAGAATCTCTTTGATTCTGTAGCTTATTGATCAAGACGTTAGACTCTTTGAATGCTGTAGTATATATTCAGACGTTTGACACTCTTTGATGCTGTAGTTTATTTTTAGGACGTTTAGACTCTTTGATACTGTAGTTATTTTCAGACGTTTAGACTCTTTGGATGGCTGTAGTTAATTATCAGACGTTTAGACCTCTTTGATACTGTATTATTTCAGATACGTCAGACTCTTTGATATACTGTAGTTATTTCAGCTAACGTTTAGACTCTTTGATACTGTTAAGTTATTTTAAGAGCGTTTAGACTCTTTGATTCTGTAGTTATTTCTAAGCACGTTTAGACTCTTTGATTCTTAGTTATTTGCAGAAGTTAGACTCTTTGATGCTTGTAGTTATTTCAGACGTTAAGATCTTTGATGCTGTATGTTATTTAGACGTTTATACTCTTTGATGCTGTAAGTTATTTCAGACGTTTATAGTAGACCTCTTTGATGGCTGTAGTTATTTTAGACGTCAGACTCCTTGATACTGTAAGTTATTTTAGACGTTTAGGGCACTCTTTGATACTGTAGTTTTATTTCAGACGTTTAGACTCTTTAGATTGGCTGTAGTTATTTTAAGAGCGTTTAGACTCTATGATACTGTAGTATTTTAGAACGTTAAACTCTTGAATACTGTAGTCATTTCAGACGTTAGAACTCCTTTGATACTGTAGTTTATGTTTAGACGTTAGAGTCTTTGATAGCTTGTAGTTATTTCAGACGTTTAGGTGCTTTGATGAGCTGTAGTTATTCAGACGTTTTAGACTCTTTGATAACTGTATGTTATTTCAGACGTTTATAGACTCCTTTGATACTGTAGGTCTATTTCAGACGTTTGACTCTTTGAATTGGCTCGTAGATATTTCAGAGCGTTTAGACTCTTTGATACTGAGTAGTTATTTCAGACGTTTAGACTCTTTGAAATACTGTAGGTTATTTCAGACGTTTAGACTCTTTGATGCTGTAGTTATTTTAGACGTTTAGACTCTTTGATGCGTAAGGTTATTTCAGACGTTTAGACTCTTTGATACTGTAGTGTATTTCAGACGGTTTAGAACTCTCTTGATAGCTTGTAGTTTATTTCAGACGTTAGACTCTTTGATATCTGTAAGTTATTTTCAGACGTTTAGACTCTTCATACTGAGTTTATTTACAGACGTTTAGACTCTTTGATGTGCTGAAGTTAATTTTTAGGACGTTAGAACATCTTTGATGCTGAAGTTATTTCAGACGTTATGAGTCTTCTGCATACTGTAGTTATTTCAGAACGTTTAGACTCTTTGACTACTGTAGTTATTTCAGACGTTTAGACTCTTTGATTACTGTATGTTATTTCAGACGTATTACATCTTTGATACTGTAGTTATTCTCTAGACGTTTAGAGTCTTTGATGCTGTAGGGTTATTTTAGACGTTTAGGACTCTTTGATGCTGTAGTTAATTTTTAGACATTTAGACTCTTCTGATACTAGTAGATTATAGTATTTAGACGTGTTAGACTCTTTGATTCTGTAGTTATTTCAGACCGTTTTATTAGACTCTTTGAAATACTGGTAGTTATTTTAAGACGTTAGACTCTTTGATGCTGTAGTTTATTTTAGACCATGTTAGACTCTTTAGATACTGTAGTTAATTTAGACGTTTAGACTGCTTGGATTTCTGTGTTATTCAGACGTTAGACTCTTTGATGCTGTCACTTATTTGCAGACGTTTCAACTCTTTGATGATGTTAGTTATTATCAGAACGTTTAGAACTCTTTGATACTGTAGTTATTTCAGACGTAGACTCTTTGATGCTGTATTATTTCAGACAGTTTAGACTCTTTGATACTGTAGTTATTTCAAACGTTTAGACTCTTTGATTCTGTAGTTATATTTCAGACGTTTAGACTCTTTGATTCTGTAGTTTTTCAAGACGTTTAGACTCATTTGATACTGTAGTTATTTCAGACGTTTAGATCTTCTTGATTCTGTAGTTATTTCAGACGTTAGAACTCTTTGATGCTGTAGTTATTTTCAGACGTTTAGACTCTTGATACTGTAGTTATTTCAGACGTTTAGAACTCTTTGATGCTGTAGTTATTTCAGACGTTTAGAGTCTTTGATACTGTAGTTATTTCAGACGTTTAGACATCTTTGTTACTGTAGCTGTATTTCAGACATTTAGACTCTTTGATGGCTAGTAGTTATTTCAGACGTTTAGACTCTTTTGATGCCTGTAATATTTCAGAACGTTTAGACTCTTTGATACTGTAGTTAATTCAGACGTTTAGACATCTTTGATGCTGTAGTTTAATTTCAGACAGTTTAGACTCTTTGATTCTGTGATTATTTAGATCGTTTAGACTCTTGATGCTGTAGTTATTTTAGACGTTTAGACTCTTTGATTCTGTAGTTATTTCAAGACTGTTTAGGACTCTTAGATTCTGTAGTTAATTATCAGAAACGTGTTGATGACTCTTTTGGATGCTGTCGTATTTTTCAGACGTTTAGACTCTTTGATACTGTAGTTATTTTAGACGTTTAGAACTCTTTTGATGGCTGTAGTTATATTTAAGACGTTAGACTCTTTGATGCTGTAGTTTAATTTTAGACGTTAGACTCATTGAATGCTGTAGTTAATTTAGAAGTTTGACTCTTTGATACTGTAGTTAGTTTTAGACGTTTAGACTCTTTGATGCTGTAGTTATTTAGACGTTTAGACTCTTTGATGCTGTAGTTAATTTTAGACGTTTAGACTCTTATTGATTGGCTGTAGTTATTTAGAACGTTTTAGACTCTTTGACGCCTGTAGTTACTTTAGATCGTTGTAGACTTCTTATGAAATGCTGTAGGTGTATTTTAGACGTTTAGACTCTTTGTACTGATAGTTTGATTTTAGAATCGTTTAAGACTCTTTGATGCTGTAGTTATTTTTAGACGTATTAAGAAAAACTTCTTTGATGGCTGTAGTTATTTTCAGACGTCTTTAGTACTCTTTGAGCTGTAGTTATTTTAGATGTTTTAGACTCTTTGACTGCTGTAGTTATTTTAGACGTTATAAGACTCTTTGATTCTGTAGTTACTTTAGACGTTTAGACTCTTTTGAATGCTGTAGTTAATTTCAGACGTTTAGACTCTTTGATGCTGTAGTTATTTTAGACGTTAGACTCATTTGATTCTGTGTTATTTTAGACGTTTAGTAACTCTTCTGATACTGTAAGTTTATTTTTAGACGTTTAGACTCTTTGAATTCTGTAGTTATTTTAGACGTTTAAGATCTTTGATGCTGTAGTTATTTTCAGAACGTTTAGACTCTTTTGATGATGTAAGTTATTTTTTAGACGTTTAGACTCTTTGATGGCTGTAGTGTATTTTAGACGTTTAGAGCTCTTTGATTCTGGGTAGTTATTTAGACGTTTAGACTCTTTGATGCTGTAGTTATTTCAAGACGTTTAGACTCTTTGATGCTGTAGTATATTTTAAGACGTTCTAGACTCTTTGATACTGTAGTTATGTTCAGTGACGTTTAGACACCGTCTTTGAATGCTGTAGTTATTTGCAGCACGTTTTAGACTCTTGAATACTGTAGTTATTCAGAGCGTTTACACTCCTTGAAATGCTGTAGTTATTTCAGACATTTAGAGCTCTTGATGCTGTAGTATTTCAGAACGTTAGCAAACTCTTTGGATGCTGTAGTTTATTTAGACCATTTAGACCTTGATACTGTAGTTATTTCAGACGTTTATGAACTCTTTGATGCTGGTAGTTAATTTCAACATTTAGGACTCTTTGAATGGCTGTAGATTATTATCAACGTTAAGACTCTTTGATAACTGTATGTTATTCTCAGACGTTTAGACATCTTTGATACTCTTGTAGGTTATTTCAGACGTTTAGACTCCTTTGATACTGTAGTTATTTCAGACGTTTAGACTTCTTTGATACTGTAGTTATTTCAGACGTTTAGACTCGAACTTCTTTGATACTGTAGTTAATTTTATGACAGTTTAGTAACTCTTTGGATGCTGGAAGATTATTTCAGACGTTTAGAACTGCTTTGATACTGTAGTTATTTCAGAACGTTAGACTCTTTGATACTGTAGTTATTTTAGACGTTTAGAACGTCTTTGTACTGTTAGTTATTTCAGACGTTTAGACTCTTGATACTGTAGTTATTCAGACGTTTAGAGTCTTTGATGCTGTAAGTTATTTTAGACGTCTTAGACTCTTTGATGTGTAGTTATATTTAGACATTTTAGACTCTTTGATAACTGTAAGTTATTTAGACGTTTAGACTCTTTGATTCTGTAGTTATTTCAGACGTTTAGACTCTTGAATACTGTAGTTTATTTTAGAGACGTTTAGTACTCTTTGATGCTGTAGTTTATTTAGACATTTAGCCAACTCTTTGATACTGTAGTTATTTTTAGAACGTTTCACGACTCTTTGATTCTGTAGTTATTTCAGACGTTTAGACCTCTTTGATGCTGTTAGTTATTTCAGACGTTTAGACTACTTTGATGCTGTGTAATTATTCTCAGACGTTTTAGACTCTTTGATACTGTTTACGTTATTTTCAGACGTAGACTCTGAGCTGCTAGTGTATGTTCATCAGACGTTTAGACTCTTTGATTACTGTAGTTATTTCGAAGACGTTTAGACTCACTGATTCTGTAGTTTATTTCAGACGTTTAGAACTCTTGATTCTGTAGTTATTTCAGACGTTTAGACTCTTTGATACTAGTAGTTATTTCAGTACGTTTAAGAACTCTTTGTAATTCTGGTAGTATATTTCAGACGTTTTAGACTCTTTGATGCTGTAGCTTATTTTCAGACGTTAGACTCTTGATACTGTAGTTAATTTCATGACGTTATCACTCTTGATGCCGTAGTGTATTTTCAGACGTTTAGAGTCTTTGGATAGCTGTAGTTATTCAGACGTTTAGACTCTTGGTTACTGTAGTTATTTTCAGACATTTAGTACTCTTTGATGCTGTATTAATTTCAGACGTTTAGACCTTTGATGCTAGTCAGTTTATTTCAGAACGTTAGACTCTTTGAATACTGTAGTTATTTCAGACGTTAGACTCTTTGGATGCTGTAAGTATTTCAGACGTTTAGACTCTTGATTCTGTAGTTCATTTCTTAAGACGTTTAGATCTCTGATGCTGTAGTTATTTTAAGACGTTTAGACTCTTGATTCTGTAGTTTATTTCAGACGTTTTTTAGACCTTTGATTCTGTAATTATTCAGACGTTTAAAGACTCTTTTGAATGGCTGTCGTTATTTCAGACGTTTGACTCTTTGATACTGTAGTTATTTTAGATACGTTTAGAATCTTTGATGCTGTAGTTAATTTTTAGAAAACGTTTAGACTAATTTGATGCTGTATTTTTTTAGACGTTTAGACTCTTATGATGCTGTAGTATATTTAGAACGTTTAGACTCTTTGATACTGTAGGTTATTTTAGACGTTAGACTCGTATTGAACGTGTAGTTATTTTAAGACGTTTAAAAGACTCTTTGATGCTGTAGTTATCCTCTAAGACGTTTAAGACATCTTTGATGGCTGTAGTTATTTTAGAGTAACGTTTAGACTTTTGATGGGCTGTTAGTTATTTTATAGACGTTTAGACTCTTGCACTGCTGTAAGTTATTTTAGACGTTAGACATTCTTTGATACTGTAGTTTATATTTAGAGCGTTTAGACTCTTTGATGCTGTAAGTTGATTGTTAGACGGTTTAGAGCTCTTTGATGCTGTAAGTTATTTCAGCAGCGTTTAGACTCTTTGATGCTGTAGTTATTTTAGAACGTTAGACCTCTTTTGATGCTGTAGTTTTAGTTTTAGATTTAGACTCTTTGATTCTGTAGTAATATTTACACGTTAGACTCTTTGATGGCTGTTAGTTATTTGCAACGTTTAGACTCTTTGATGCTGCAGTTAATTTTAGACGTTTAGAACTCTTTGATTCTGTATTATTTAGACGTTAGACTGCTTTGATACTGTAGTTATTTTAGAAGAACGTTTAGACTCTTTATGATTCTGTAAGTATTTAGAGCGTTAGACTCTTTGATGCTGTATATTTCAGGACGTTTAGACTCTTTGATGCTTAAGTTATTTAGACGTTAGACTCTTTGATGCTGTAGTTATATCTAGATACGTTTAGACTCTTTGATTTCTGTAGTTATTTAAGACGTTTAGACTCTTGATGCTGTAGTTATTTCAGACGTTTAAGACATCTTTGATGGCTGTAGTTTTAGACGTTAGACTCTTGATTCTGTAGTTATTTTAGAAACGTTTAGACTCTTTGCGATGCTGTAGTTATTTCAGACGTTTAGACACTTTGAATACGTAGTTATTTCAAGAGCGTTTAGACTCTTTGATTACTGTAAGTTATTTTAGAGAAAGACGTTTTAAAGACCTTTGATACTGTAGTTATTTTAGACAAAAACGTTTCAGACTCTTTGAATGCTGTAGTTATTTTAGACGTTTCAGACTCTTGATTCTGTGTTATTTCAGAACGTTTAACTCTTGATGGCTGTAGTTATTTCAGACGTTTACGATCTTTAACTGCTGTAGTTATTTCAGACGTTTAGACTCTTTGATTCTTGTAAGTTATTGTCAGACGTTTAGAACTGCTTTGATAACTGTAGTTATTTTAGACATTTAGACTCTTTAGATACACTGTATGTTATTTTGGAGCATTTAAGACTCTTTGATGCTGTAGTTATTCTCCAGACGTTTAGATCTCTTGATGCTGTAGTTATTTCAAGACGTTTAGACTGCTTGTGATTCTGTAGTTATTTCAGACGTTTAGAACCTTTTGATACTGTAGTTATTTTTAGACGTTTGACTCTTGATTCTGTAAGTTATTTCAGACGTTTTAGACATCTTTGATTCTGTAGTTATCAGACGTTTAGACCTTTGATATGTAGTTATTTCAGACGTAGACTACTTTCATAACTGTAAGTTAGTTTTAGACGTTCAGACTTTTGATACTGTATGTTATTTCAGACGTTAGACTCTTTGATTCTGTAGTTATTTAGAACGTTTAGACTCTTTGTATATCTGTAGTTTTATTTTTAGACGTTTAGACCCTTTGAATACTGTAGTTATTTTAGTAGAACGTTTAGGACTCTTTGAATACTGTAGTATATTTCAGACGTTTAGACTCTTTGATACTGTAGTTATTATCAGACTTTTTAGACTCTCTTGATACTGTAGTATATTTCAGACGTTAGACTCTCTGATACTGTAGTTATTCAGACGTTTTAGACTCCTTTGATACTGTAGTTATTTTAAGACGTTTAGACTCTTTGATGCTGGTTAGTTATTTCAGACGTTTAGAACTCTTTGATACTGTAGTTATTTTCAGACGTTTAGACTCTCTTGATAACTGTAGTTATTCAGACGTTTAGAACTCTTTGATGCTGTAGTTATTTCAGACGTTTAGACTACTTTGATGCCGTAGTTAATTTTCAGAACGTTTAGACTCTTTGATACTGTAAAGTTATTTAGACGTTTAGAATTTTGATACTGTAATTATTTCTAAGACGTTTAGACTACTTATTTGATGCTGTAGTTATTTCAGACGTTTAGACTCTTTGATGCTGTAGTTATTTAGACGTTTAGACTCTTTGATGCTGTAGTTATTTTAGACATTTAGACTCTTTGATAGCTGTAGTTATTTCAGACGTTTAGACTCTTTGATTCTGTAGTTATTTCAGACGTTTAGACCTTTGATACTGTGTTATTTCAGACGTTTGACTCTCTTTGATTCTGTAGTTATAAAAAAAGAAACTACTTGATACTGTAGTTAATTTACAGACGTTTAGACTCTTTGATACTGTCACCGTTAATTTCAGACGTTTAGACTCTTTGATTCTGTAAAGTTATTTTAGACGTTTATGACTGCATTTGATGGCTGTAAGTTATTTCAGACGTTTAGACCTTTGATGGCTGTATGTTATTTTCAGACGTTTAGACTGCTTTGATATGTAGTTTATTTTTAGACGTTTAGAACTCTTTGAATACTGTAGTTATTTAGACAATTTAGACTCTTTGATACTGACGTAGTTATTTCAGACGTTTAGAACTCTTGATAAAATGTAGTTATTTTAAGACGTTTAGAACTCTTTCGATTCTGTAGTTATTTCAGACGTTTAGACTCTTTGATTCTGTATTATTTCACAGACGTTTAGACGTCTTTGATACTGTAGTTATTTCAAGACGTTAGACTCTTTGATACTGTAAGTTATGTTCAGACCGTTGTAGACTCTTTTGATCTGTAGTTATTTTAGACGTTTAGAACTCTTTGATACTGTTAACGTTGTATTTCACAGACGTTAGACTCTTTGAATACTGTAGTTAATTACAGACGTTTATGACTCTTTGATACTGTAGTTTATTTCAGACGTTTAGACTCATTTGATTCTGTAGTGTATTTTAGAACGTGTAGACTCTTTGATGCTGGTAGTTAATTTAAAAGACGTTAGACTCTTTGATGCTGTAGTTATCTTAGACGTTTAGACTCTTTGATGCTGTATTATTCAGTACGTTTTAGAACTCTTTGATACTTGTAGTTATTTTAACGTTTAACTCTTTGATTACTGTAGTTAATTTTAGACATTTAGATCAACTCTTTGTATACGTAATTATATTCAGAACGTTAGACTCTTTGATTCTGTAGTTATTTCAGACGTTTAGACTCTTTGATACTGTAGTTATTTCAGAACGTTTAGGACTCTTTGATACTGTAGTTTACATTAGACGTTTAAGACTCTTTGATTCTGTAAAGTTATTGTCAGACGTTTAGACTCTTTTGATTCTGTAGTTAATTCAGACGTTTTAGACTCTTGATACTGTAAGTTATTTCAGACGTTTAGACATCTTTGAATGCTGTAGTGTATTTCAGACGTTTAGACTCTTTGATACTGTAATTATTTCAGACGTTTAGACTCTTTGAAATGCTGTAGTTATTTTTCAGACGTTTTAGACTCTTTGATACTGTAGTTATTTCAGACGTTTAGACTCCTTTGATACTGTAGTTATTTCAGACGTTTAGACTTCTTTGATACTGTAGTTATTTCAGACGTTTAGACTCGAACTTCTTTGATACTGTAGTTATTTCAGGACGTTAGACTCTTTTTGTGATTCTTAGTTATTTCAAGACGTTTACACTCGTTGTACTGTAGTTATTTCAGACGTTAGACTTCTTTGATAACTGTATTATTTCAGACGTTTAAGACTTTGAATACTGTTAGTTATTCAGATACGTTTAGACTCTTTGATACGTAGGTTTAATTTAGACGTTAGAGCTCTCTTTTGATTTCTGTAGTTAATTTCAGACGTTTAGACTCTTTGATACTGTAGTTATTCTTAAGAAACGTTTAGAAACTCTTTGATACTGTAGTTATTCAGACGTTTAGACTCTTGATTCTGTAAGTTATTTCAGACGTTTAGACTCTTTGATGCTTAGTAGTTTATTTCAGACGTTTAAGAACTCTTGAATACTGTCAGTTATGTTCAGACGTTTAGACTCTTTGATAACTTAGTTATTTTCAGACTTTAGACTCGTTTTGATACTGTAAGTTATTTTCAGACGTTAGACTCTTTGATGGGCTGTAGTTATTTCCAGACGTATTAGACTCTTTGATACTGTTAGTTATTTCAGAACAGTTTAGATCTCTTTGATGCTGTATGTTATTTAGAACGTTTAGACTCATTTGATGCTGTAGTTATTTCAGACGTTTAGACTCTTTGATTCGTAGTTAATTTTCAGACGTTTAGACTCTTTGATACGTAGTTATTTCAGAAACGTTTAGAACTCCTTTTGAATTCTGTAGTTATTATCAGACGTTTCAGACTCTTTGATGCTGTAGTTAATTTCAGTACGTTTAGACTCTTTGATCTGTAGTTTATTCTCAGAACGTTTAGACTCTTTGAATACTGTATTATTTCAGACGTTTAGACTCTTTGAAATTCTGTAGTTATTTCAGACGTTTAGACTCTTTGATACTGTAAAAGTTATATTCCAAAGACGTTTAGACTTTTGATACTGTAGTTATTTCAAGACGTTTAGACTTTTGATACTGTAGTTAATTTCACACGACGTTTAGACTACTTTGATGCTGTAGTTATTTACAGACGTTTAGACTCCTTTGATGCTGTAAAGTATTTCAGACGTTTAGACTCTTTTGGATGCTGTAGTTATTTCAGACGTTTAAGACCTTTGATACTAGTAGTTAATTTCAAAGATGTTAGACTCTTTGAATTCCTTAGTTATTTCAGACGTTTAGAACTCTTTGATGCTGTAGTTATTTCAGAAACGTTTAAGACTCTTTGATAGGCTGTAGTTAATTTCTAGACGATTATAGACTCTTGAAGACTCTTTGATGCTGTAGTTATTTGCAACGTTTAAGACTCTTTGATACTGAGTATATTTCAAAGACAAGACGTTTAGACTCTTGATGCTGTAGTTATTTCCAGACGTTACGACTCTTTGATTCTGTAAGTTATTTCAAGATGTTTAAGACTCTTTGAATTCTGTAGTTATTTTCAGACGTTTATAGACTCTTGATTCTGTAGTTATTTTGCCAGACGTAGACTCTTTGATACTGTAGTTATTTCAAGACGTTTAGACTCTTTGAATACTGGTAGTTAATTTCCAGACGTTTAAGAACTCTTTGACTTCTGTAGTTATTTCAGCACGTTTAACTCTTTGATACTGTAGTTATTTTAGACTTTAGACTCTTGATCTCTAGTTATTTCAGACGTTTAGACTCTCTGAGATGATGTAGTTATTTATCAGAACGTTTAGACTATGATACTGTAAGTTATTTCAGAACGTTTAGACTCTTGAAGCTGTAGTTATTTCAGACGTTTAGATCTTTGATAGCTGTAGTTATTTCAGAGTTTCAGAACTCTTTTGATGCTGTAAGTTATTTCAGACGTTTTAGACTCTTGATCTGTAGTTATTTTCAGACGATTTAGACTCTTTGATACTGTAGTTATTTCAAGACGTTAAGACCTCTTGATACTGTATTTATTTCAGACGTTTAGACTCTTTGATGCTGTAGTTATTTTTCAGACTTTAGATAACTCTTTGATTCTGTAGTATATTTCAGACGTTTAGACTCTTTGATGCTGTAGTTAATTTCAGACATTAGACTCTTTGATTCTGTAGTTATTCAGACGTTTGACTCTTTGAAATGGCTGTAGTTATTTTAGAGCGTTTTAGACTTTCTTGTGATGCGTGTAGTTATATTTTAGACGTTTAGATCTCTTTGGATACTGTAGTTATTTCAGTACGTTTAGACTCTTTGATACTGTAAGTTATTCACAGACGTTTAGACTTTTTGATAACTTGTGTTATTTCAGACGTTTAGACTCTTTGTACTGTAGTTATTGTCAGACGTTTAGACTCTTTGATACTGTAAGTTATTTTCAGACTTTTTAAGACTCTTTATTCTGTAGTTTTATTTCAGACGTTTAGACTCTTTGGATAGCTGTAGTTATTATTTTAGAACGTTTAGACTCTTTGATGCTGTAGTTATTAAGACGTTTAGAACTCTTTGATACTGTAGTTAATTTTAGACATTTAGACCTCTTTGATACTGTAGTTATATTCAGACGTTTGAACTCTTTGATGCTGTAGTTATTTCAAGACGTTTAAGACTCTTTGATACTGTAGTATATGATTTAGAACGTTTAGACTCTTTTGAATGCTGCTAGTTATTTTAGACGTTTAGACTCTTTGATACTGTAGTTATTTTAGAACATTGTAGACTCTTTATCTATACTGTAGTTATTTTCAGAACGTTTAGCTCTCTTTGATAACGTAGCTTATTTTAACGTTTTAGACTCTTATCATGCTGTAGTTATCTCTCAGACGTTTAGAACCTTGATGGCTGTAAGTTATTTTAGACGTTTAGACTCTTTTGATGCTGTAGTTAATTTTAGACGTTTAGAACTCTTTGATTCTGTAGTTATTTTAGAACGTTTTAGTGACTCTTTGATGCTGTAGTTATTTCAGAGTTTAGGACTCTTTGTGCGTAGTTATTTAGACGTTTCACACTCTTTGAATGCTGCTTATTGTTATTTAGAGCTTAGACATCGTATTGATTCTGTAGTTCGTTTCAAGACAGTTTAGACTCTCTTGATACTGTAGTTATTTTAAGACGTTTAGACTCTTTGATGCTGTAGTTATTTTAGACGTTTAACTCTTTGATTCTGTAGTTATTATCAGACATTAGACTCTTTGGATACTGTAGTTATTTCAGACGTTTAGACTCTTGGATGCTGTAGTTATTTCAGAAGTTTAGAACTCTTTGATGGCTGATAGTTATTTCAGACGTTAAGTACTCTTGATGCTGTAGTTCATTTCAGACGTTTTAGACTCTTGATTCTGTAGTTATTCAGACGTTTAGAAACTCTTTGTGATTCTGTAGTTATTTCAGTACAGTTTAGAACTCTTCTGATACTGTAGTTATTTTTAGACGTTTAGACTCTTTGTATACTGAGTTAATTTAGAACGTTTAGACTCTTTGATTTTACTGTAGTTATTTCAGAAACGTTTAGACTCTTTGATTTCTGTAGTTATTTCAGCGTTTAGACTCTTTTGATGCTGAAGCGTTATTTCAGCTTTTTAGACTCTTTGATGCTGTAGTTTATTTTAAAGATCGTTTGAGAGAACTCTTTTGATGCTGTAGTTATTTTAGGACGTTTAGAACTCTTTGATTCTGTAGTTAATTTCAAGACGTTTAGACTCTTGATGCTAGTAGTTATTCAGAACGTTTAGACTCTTTGATCCTGTAGTTATTTCAGACGTTTAACTCTTTGATGGCGGAAGGTTAATTTCAGACGTTTAGACTCTTGATTCTGTAGTTATTTCAGACGTTTAGAACTTTGATGCTGCAAGTTATTTCAGCGACGTTAGACTCTTTGATGCTGAAAGTTTTTAGACGTTAAGACTCTGTTGAATTCTGTATTATTTCAAGACGTTTAGACTCTTTGCATACGTAGTTATTTCAAGACGTTTAGACTCTTTGAATGCTGTAGTTATTTCAGACGTTTAGATCTCTTTAATGCTGTAGTTATTTTCAGAACGTTTAGACTCTTGATTCTGTAAGTTATTTAGACGTTATAGAACTCTTTGATTCTGTAGTTATTTCAGACGTTTAGACTCTTTGATGCGAGTTATTTTCAAGACGTGTTAGACCACTCTTTGATTCTGTAGTTATTTTCAAGACGTTTTAAGACTCTTTGATACTGTAGTTATTTCTAACGTTTAGACTCTTTGATTCTGTAGTTATTTCACGAACGTTTAGACTCTTTGAATGCTGAGTAATTTCAGACGTTGTAAGATAACTCTTTGATTCTGTAGTTAAATTTCAGACGTTTAGACTGCTTTGATACTGTAGTTATTTCAGACGTTTAGACTCTTTGATGCTGTAGTTATTGTCGACGTTTAGACTCTTTAATGCGTAGTTATTTCAGACGTTTAGACTCTTTGATTCTGTAGTTATTTCAAGACTTTAGTATCTCCTTTGAATTATTACTGTAGTTATTTTAGACAATTTAGACTCTTGATAACTGTAGTTATTTCAGACGTTAGACCACTTTATAACTGGTAGTGTATTTTAGACATTTAGACTCTTTGATACTGTAGTCTTATTTTAGACAATTTAGACTCTTTGATACTGTAAGTTATTTTCAGACGTTTAGACTCTTATGATAATGTAGTTATTTTAGACCATTTAGACTCTTTGATAGCGAAGTTATTTTAGACGTTTAGTACTCTTTGATTCTGTATGTTATTTCAGACGTTTAGACTCTTGATACTGTAGTTATTTCAAGCGTTTTAGACTCTTTGATTCTGTAGTTATTTTCAGACTTAGACTCTTTGATACTGTAAAGTTATTTAGACATTTAGACTCTTTGATAGCTGGTAGTTATTTTTAGGACTTCTAGACCTCTTTGATCTGTAGTTATTTCAGACGTTTAGACTCTTTTTGATGCTGTAGTTATTCAGACGTTTAGACTCTTTTGATTCTGTAGTTATTTTTAGACGTTTAGACTCTTTGATTCTGTACGTTATTCCAGTACGTTAGAACTCTGATACTCGTAGTTATTTCAGACGTTAGACTTGATACTGAGTTAATTTCAGACGTTTAGACTCTTTGATGGCTTGTTAGTTATTTCAGACGTTTAGACTCTTTGATATTAGTATATTTTATACGTTTTAGACTCTTGATGCTGTATGTTATTTCAGACGTTTAAGAAACTCTTGATATTCTGAGTTATTTCAGACGTTTAGACTCTTTGATGCTGTAGTTATTTCAGTACGTTTAGACTCTTTGATGCTGTAGTTATTTTAGACGGTTTAGACTCTTTGATGCGTAAGTTAATTTCAGACAGTTTAGACTCTTGATGCTGTAGTTATTCATTAAGACGTTAAGAATCTTTGAATACTGTAGTCTATTTCAGACGTTAGACTCTTTGATACTGTAGTTATTTTAAGACGTTTAGACTCTTTGATGGCTGAGTTATTTCAGACGTTTTAGACTCTTTGATTCCTGTAGTTATATTCAGAAGCATTTAGACTTTTGATACTGTAGTTTATTAGTCAGACGTTTTAGACTCTTTGAATTCTGTAGTTATTTCAGACGTTTAGACTCTTTGGAATGCTGTAGTTATTTCAGACGTTTAGCAACTCTTTGATTCTGTAGTTATTTTCAGTACGTTTAGACACTCTTGACTGTGTTATTTTAGACGTTTAGACTCTTTGATACTGTAGTTATTTCAGACGTTTAGACTCTTTGATACTGTATGTTATTTCAGACGTTTTAGACTCTTTGATACTGTAGTTAATTTCAACGTTAGACCCTTTGATGCTGTAAGTTATTTCAGAACGTTTAGACTCTTTTGGATACTGTAAGTTATGTTTTCAGACGTTTAGACTCTTTGATGCTTAGTTATTTCAGACGTTTAGACTCTTTGATACTGTAGTTTATGTCTCAGACGTTTAAGACTCTTTGATACTGTAAAGTTATTATCACGACGTTTAGACTCTTGATGCTGAAGTTATTTCAGACCTTTAAGACCTCTTGATACTGTAGTTATTTCAACGTTTAGACTCCTTTGATGCTGTAGTTCTATTTCCCAGACGTTTTAGACTCTTTGAATGCTGTAGTTATTTTTAGACGTTTAGAACTCTTGATGCTTGTAAAGTTATTTCAGACGTTTTAGACTCTTGATGACTGTAGTTATTTTAGATCGTTTAGACTCTTTGGATGCTGTAGTTATTTACAGACGTTTAGACTCTTTGATGCTGTATAGTTATTTCAGACGTTTAGCTCTTTTGAATGCTGTAGTTATTTCAGACGTTTAGACTCTTGTGATACTGTAGTTATTTCAGACGTTTAGACTCTTTGATGCTGTAGTTAATTTTTCAGACCTGCGTTAGACTCTTTGATACTGTAGTTAATTTTCAGACGTTTTAGACTCTTTGATTCTGTAGTTATTTAGACGTTAGTACTCTTGATGTGTAGTTATTTTAGATCGTTAGCACTCTTTTGATACTGTATGTTATTTACAGACGTTTTAGACTCTTTGATACTGTAGTTATTTCACGACGTTGAGACTCTTTGATACTCGTAGTATATTCTCAGACGTTTTAGACTCTTTGATGCTGTAGTTAAATTCAGACGTTTTAGACTCTTTGAATGGCTGTAGTTATTTCAGACGTTTAGGACTCTTTGAATTCTGTAGTTATTTCAGACGTTTAGACTCTTTGATACGTAGTTATTTCAGAACGTTAGACTCTTTGATGCTGTGTTATTTCAGACGTTTAGACTCTTTGATGGCTGTAAGTTATTTCTCAGACGTTTAGGACTCTGATACTGTAGTTATTTCAGCACGTTTAGTACTCTTTTGTACTTGTAAGTTATTTAGAACGTTTAGACTGTTTTGTACTGTAAGTTATTCAGACGTTTAGACTCTTTGATTCTGTAGTTATTTCAGACGTTTAGAACCTTCAAATACATGTATTATTTCAGATGTTAGACTCTCTTTGATAACTGTAGTTAATTTCAGACGTTTAGACTCTTTGATAACTGTAGTTTATTTCAGACGTTTAGACTCTTTGATGCTGTAGTTATTTCAGAACGTTTAGACTCTTTGAAGCTGGTCAGTTATTTTGCAGACGTTTAGACTCTTTGATACGTAGTTTATTTATTTTCAGACGTTTAGAACTCTTTGATGCTGTAGTTATTTCACAGCACGTTTAGACTATTTGATACTGTAGTATTTCAGAACGTTTTAGACTCTTTGATAACTGTAGTTATTTCAGACGGTTTAGACTCTTTGATACTGTAGTTATTTCGATGTTTTTAGACTCTTTGAATAGCTGTAAGTTATTTCAGACGTTATAGCTCTTTGATACTGTAGTTATTTCAAGACGTTTAGAACTCTTTGATGCTGTAGTTATTTCAAGACGTTAGAACTCTTTGATACTGTAGTTAATTTCAGATGTTTAGACTCTTGATTACTGGTAACTATATTTCAGACGTTTAGAAACTCTTTGATACTGTAACGTTATTCAGACGTTTAGACTCTTTGATGTGTAGTTATTTAAGACGTTTAGACTCTTTGATGCTGTAGTTAATTCTCAGACGTTTAGACTCTTTGATGCTTTAGTTATTCAGAAAACGTTTAGACTCTTTGATGGCTTAGTTTTTCAGACGTTTAGACTCTTTGATACTGTAGTTATTCAAGACGTTTGGACTCTATACTCTGTGGCGTCTCCTGTAGGCAGATGAAATCAGATTTGTCCCGTGATGATGACTATCACACAGACGAGGACAAGGCCCAGGATCAGGGCCAGTTCTGGGTCTTTTGAGCTTCTCCTGTGGACCAGAGACAGGACTGACTGAAGGTGTTTTGTATAGGTTATATTTCATTTCTTGAGCTTGTTACTGCTGTTACCGTCAGTGTTCTTGTCTGTGTTCATTACCTGCACGTCCTGCGAGAGAAGACGCTGGACTTTGGGACAGTTTTTGTTTCATGTGGATAGTTCCAGCCATTACAGAGATATTACCATAAACCGAGTCTGAAATTCAGCATATTTACAATAGAATTCTGACCTTCACCAACTCTGTTTTTAATTATACTGTAGACTCTTTATAATAATGTAACGTCATGTGGTCATGTCCCTCTATGGCCCTCTCTGGGCTCCGGTCCCTCTTGGGCCGGGCTCTGATCCGGGCCCGTCTCTGGGCTCTGGGCCCTCAGATATTCTTCCATCAGAGTGATATTATGATGTTCCTGCGGTGGAGTCCCCCACTCTATATATAACTCACTTTTGGAATTAAACAGGTTTCTACAAAAACCTGCCTCTGTGTTTTATTTAGCGTCTGAACCAGAAATAAATAGAACATAGAAATATAAAATACACAGGGGGGAAAAAAGAATAAAAATATGCAGATAATTGAAAACACTTACATGAATTAAATATTAATGACACTAAATTAATGTTAGTTAGTTGTGGTCCAATGCACTAGATGGTGCTGTTTAGTTGAACTCCTCTGTTCAGCAGTGTTTTTTTGTTTGTTTGTTTGTTTTTATTTTATCTGAACAACATATGCATACAGATATAATATACATGTTATTTACAGAAATTATTTGTTTATTTTGTTTATTTATTTGTTTGAGCAGTTAACCTGCTCAAAGGGACAGCATAAGACAACATAAGACGTATTTGGGCTACTCAAAGGGGGTAGGAAGAAGTTAGTAATAACTTATGAGGCCCTACCCTCCTTTCAGTTGACTTACACAACTTAAAACTACTGCTCACCGGCAAATCATTATCAAATGTGTATTTAAGCTTTAACCATGAGATCTATGCGGCAATTCCAATCTATGGAATTGCCTTGGTAGCAAATTAAATCAACAAATGGCTCCTCTTAGCAGTCCCAAACAGTAAAGTAACTTAATTCATAACGTTCTTGGTGTGTGCACTTGCATAAGATTGAGGTGCACACACTGTACATCACATAATAAGTCCGAATTCAATTACATACTTCTCATAATCGGATCAAAATAAAAACAAATACAAAAATTCATAATTCAGGAACAGATGATTAATTTACAAGAGTTCTGCATACTTTCTCAGTATTTGCTTTCTGTACATTATTTTAAATTGTACTACAGTTGAATGCATTTTTAAATCCTCTTTAATGTGTTCCAGAGGTCAACTCCAATTCGTAGTAATAAACATACTTTTTTGGTGTTCTGGCGGGAAATTTTTCTAAAATTTCCTTCTTAGGTTTGTAACCCCATCACGGTCTGAAAAAACATTATTTGAGATGTTTTGCAGGGGTAAAATTGTTATCTGGCTTCTTGAAAATAACTAGGGCAGTTTTAATTGACCAATTCTGTGTTATTATTGCTGACATCACTTTTTGTCTTATTTTCATACTTTTTAGTCACGTTTTTATAACTTTTTTGTTTTATTTTTCATTGCGTTTTCGTCATTGTACATGCTCTTTTTGTGCTACTTTTAACCACTTTTTTGCTTTTAGATTGGCTGAGGATTTTTACTGGAGAAATGCGCTTTGGTTTCAGGGGGGTAAGAGGTTGTCTTCTCATTCCCGCTTTTGTGAATTGCATTAACGCTGGCTAGACAGCAGAGGGGGCCGTGCTGCAATAAACAATAACCGCGCGTTCACCGTCCTCTTTGGATTTTCTTTTTTGGTGAACCTTGTAATAAACTTGGTACAGGCCAGACACAGGACTTTCACGTTGTACTGAATAGATTTACAGTAAAACGCCCATGTTTCCTATCCCGTGTTCTGTAACCTTGACAATTCTTATCTCAGTTTCAATTTCTCATCTTTGTTGACTCACACCCTCCGGATAATGATTTAATTTGTTTTTGGGCTTTGTTTTTCGCAGTAAATATTCTATCACTTCCACATAGATGCAACCTCCTCACCGTTCGCGTCTGAACGCCTTCAGAGGAACTAACACGTACCATGAAATGCACCTCCATCAAAACGACCTATCGACTGAAAACCAGCTTTTCTTTTACTCCAGCCTATTTAGTTAGGCAGATCGCAGTCTTTTCTGCTTCCGATACGATATCTGATACTCAGTCGGTTTGAGTATCGATATCCGAGTATTAACCGATAAGAGACATGAAAAGAAATTGAAGTGTTCCTCTTTTCTCGAGAGTGAGATCAATATAGTCTGATCTTACAAACAAGTTGTTACAGATCAATTATATATGAATAAACTAATGTAAACACTTTACACAAGGATCACTGGACTTATCTTTACTAAACAACCTCATCTCCATCACTCAGGCTTTAGTTACATTAATAAAACAACTCACATAAAATGATCTGATCTTACAAATGTGTCAGATCAGTTTGTCTTTAACACCGTTTCACAAACTAAAAACACTTCACCATGTTCTCCTGCAGCCGATGAGTGTTTGTGTTTCACAGTTAGTCTTTGAGTGTTTTCTAATCTTTTTCATTAGACCACTTAGGTTTATGAAAGCTCTTCTTTTATTGCTGTAATACCACCCCTGGTGGCCAGAGGAGACACTTACATAGGAACATTTAGGTTATTATGTAGCTTTGATTTAAAGAGCTTAAAGGGATATTTCAGAATTTTTGACATCCTGAGGAAACGTTTCCATTTGGGGGACATTCCCCATATAAATAAATCATTTTACGCGTAATGGACTCGCTTTTTGAGCACTTCCATTTGGGTCATGCGTCAAATTTCAAAGTCTTTTGACCCCAAACGGCAAAAAAGTCCACTAGGGATTATCTGACCGGTCCAATAGGGGTTAGGAAATTTCCATTTGGGAAATTGACCAGTGCCACACTCATTCTGACCCAAGGTGGCGCCATCCCAATTCTTTGGTTGCCCCGCCCACACAACTTGGCCCCGCACATTCCATTTGGGCTCAGGGAAATTTTCCACATTTGTTCTTTTCCAATAGGGGGAAAAAATGCGTTTTTTGTCCCCAAAAGGAAGCTGACCACTCCTGACCCTCTTGACCCTTTGCTTTTGAATATGCACAAATTCACACTGGTCACTCAACTCAGCACTTGTTCACGAGGAACATACTGAATTTTGAGCCTTGTATCATAAGCCAATTTTAAACTATGGAGCATAAAAGATTATTCATAGAGGTCAGTTAGCAGCCTGTGTGGTTGGTGATGTCCCGCCAATTTCAAATGGATTTGGTCTCAGAAAAGTTTAAGACCTGAGATTTTCGAGTAGAGGCACTTTTCCTAAATGCTGAAGTGCTCCACATGAAATTCAAGGCAACTTTTTCCTGAGCTTTGATTAAAGCAAAGGTCACACAACTTGCAGCTTTGGCTCATGACTATACACGCCCATGACATTTACATACTGTACCTATAGACCCTTTAATTGTTTGTAAAAATTCCGGGCTTAGCTGGAGGCGGGAAGCTCGATTCCTATCTATACGTTTGTTATGTGGTGACGTCACAGCTCTACTTCCGGGTCTGCAGATGTGCGAGAAACTACAAAAACTCTTTTAATACCACAATCAATATTTCTGAAACTCAACAGTGAGTTACTGAACATACTTATTTATCAGGCCCATTAGCCAAACATGCTGCACCTACTGCTATGAAAGTAATATTTACCAAATCGGTACTTCCGGGTTAGCGGTGAAAAATGCTAAAGGCGCAGCAGCTACGCTATCCCGGAAGTACAGACTTTAGAAAAAAATACTTTTTTTTAGCTTTAGGTGCAGCATTTTTGGCTAATGAGTCTGAAAATAGGTAGGTTCAGTAACTCTCTGTTGAGTTTCAGAAATATTGATGGTGGTTTTTAAGAGTTTTTTATGTTTTTTTTCTCGCATATTTGCCGGTCTGTTAGGACCCGGAAGCGGAAGTCGTGACGTCACACTTAACAAACATATTTCCATTGTAGCTGTTGTCATAGTAACGATAAACACATGTCTAACTGTTTTTGGGAAATATCAGATAAACCTTATTTTATCGTTCAAATGTCATTCCACATTTTTCAGTTGTAGTTTTACACTTAACATCGCTAGACTCGGGGAGACTCGGCGTGACTGAGAATTGTATCAAAATTGGGCATAAAAAAGTTGTGTAGTGTGTGCGGACCTTAAGTTGAACATGCAAACACAAGTGTAACATGAGTGAGTTGAACATGCAGCACGGTGACTGAGCCTCACCTGGAGCTGTGTGTCTGAGCACAGTCCTGGAGATGTAGGTGGTGTCGTCCATGTGGAGCTCACAGACGTACACTCCCTCCTGCTCCTGACTCAGCTCCTTCAGACTCAGACTGCCCCGCTCTGACACGCCCTCCACAAACGGCCTCCAGGGGGCAGTGTAGGTGACCTCTGCTCCAATCCTGATCACGATGGTCTGGATGTAGTTGAAGGTCCACACCAGGCTCTTCTCTGGAACCATGGAGTCCACACAGGGGATGGTGATGTTTGAGGACATGTCCAATGGAGCTGAGGACACACAGAGCTGTGATTCACTGTTCAGTCTGAAGCTGCTCCGCCCCCTGGCCCCACCCCACAACCTGACCTGGCCCGGCCTCTCACATGGCCTGGCCCCGCCCCCTCACATGGCCTGGCCTGCCCCTCATCTTTCCTGGCCCCACAACCTGACCTGGCCCACCCCCTCACCTGACCTGGCCCACCCCCACAACCTGTCCTGGCCCCACCCCCTCACCTGTCCTGGCCCATCCCCTCACCTGTCCTGGCCCCGCCCTCTCTCCTGTTCTGACCCCACCCCTCAGCTGTTGACCTCTTGCTGATGTGATGAAGTGTTAAACAGAGGAGCCTAACAGAGTGAACAGGGGCACACTCACGCTGCAGGCTGTAGGTGGCGCTCTTCCAGCTGTGGTCAGTGCTGATGTTACAGCTGTACTGCTGAGGAGGCTGGACGTCCAGGGAGAGGGAGCTGGTGACGGAGAAACGCCGGTCCGACATTGGTTCTATCTGGGTTTTGTGTCGAGAGGGAGGAGCCCAGCTGACGTTGGGCTGTGGGTAGATGCCCTCAGAGCTGCAGACCAGAACATCTCCTTTCCACTCCATGGACACGGCCTTCACAGGACTACAGCAGAACTCACACATCAGCTCAGACCTACATCAGCTCAGACCTACATCAGTTCAGACCTACATCAGTTCAGATCTAAATCAGTTCAGACCTACATCAGTTCAGATCTACATCAGTTCAGACCTACATCAGTTCAGACCTACATCAGTTCAGATCTACATCATTTCAGATCTACATCAGTTTCAGACCTACATCAGTTCAGACCTAAATCAGCTCAGACCAACATCAGCTCCGACCTACATCAGTTTCAGACCTACATCAGTTCAGATCTAAATCAGTTCAGACCTACATCAGTTCAGATCTACATCAGTTCAGACCTACATCAGTTCAGACTACATCAGTTCAGACCTACATCAGTTCAGATCTACATCAGTTCAGACCTACATCAGTTCAGACCTAAATCAGCTCAGACCAACATCAGCTCCGACCTACATCAGTTCAGATCTACATCAGCTCAGACCTACATCAGCTCAGACCTACATAATCTCAGACCTACATCTGTTCAGATCTTCATCAGTTCAGATCTACATCAGCTCAGATCTACATCAGTTCAGATCTACATCAGCTCAGACCTACATCAGCTCAGATCTACATCAGCTCAGATCTACATCAGCTCAGACCTACATCAGCTCAGACCTACATCAATTCATATCTACTCAGTTCAGACTACATCATCTCAGACCTACATCAGTTCAGACCTACATCAGCTCAAACCTACATCAGTTCAGACCTACATCAGCTCAGATCTACATCAGCTCAGATCTACATCAGCTCAGACTACAAATCTGTTCAGATCTACATCAGTTCAGATCTACATCAGTTCACACCTTACATCAGTTCAGATCTACATCAGTTCAGATTCTACATCATCTCAGATCATACATCATCTCAGATCTACATCAGCTCCAGCCCTACATCAGTTCAGATCTTATACATCAGCCTCAGCCTACATCAGTTCAGATCTACATCAGTTCAGATCTACATCATCTCAGATCTACATCAGTCAGATTACATCAGTTCAGATCTACATCATCTCAGATCTACATCAGTTCAGACCTACATCATCTCAGATCTACATCAATTCAGATCTACATCATCTAGACCTACATCATCTTCCAGACCTACATCAGTTCAGATCTAACATCAGTTCAGACCTACATCATCTCAGAATCTTACATCAGGTCAGATCTACATCCGCTCAGACCCTACATCAGCTGAGACCTACATCAGCTCAGACCCACATCAGCTAAGATCTACATCAAGGTCAGATCTACATCAGCTTCAGATCTACATCAGCTCAGACCTACATCAGCTCAGTCTACATCAGTTCAGATCTACATCAGCTCAGCTCTACATCAGCTCAGACCTACATCAGCTCAAGAGTGTACATCAGTTCAGACCTTACATAAACTCAGATCTACATCAGCTCAGACCTATATCATCTCAGATCTACATCTGTTCAGATTACATTCATCTCAGATCTACATCAGTTCAGATCTACATTCAGTCAGACCTACATAATCTTCAGATCTACATCAGTTCAGTCTACATTCAGCTCAGACCTACATCATCTCAGATCTAACTTCAGCTCAGACCTACATCATCCTCAGACTACATTCATCTCAGACCTACATCAGCTCAGACCTACATCAGCTCAGACCAACATCAGGTCAGACCTACATCATCTCAGATCTTACATCAGCTCAGACCTACATCAGTTCAGATCTACATCAGCTCAGACCTACATCAGCTCAGATTACATCAGTTCAGATCTACATCAGCTCAGATGTACATCAGTTCAGGACTACATCGCTCAGACCTATATCAGCTCAGATCTACACGGTTCAGATCTACATCACTTCAGAATCTACATCAGCTCAGATCTACATCAGCTCAGATCTACAATCAGCTCAGATGTACATCAGTTCAGACCTACTCAGCTCAGACCTACATGCAGCTCAGATTACAACGGTTCAGATCTACATTCAGGCTCAGACCTCATCAGCTCAGATGTACATCAGTTCAGACCTACATCAGCTCAGACCTATATCAGCTCAAAGATCTACAACGGTTCAGATTCTACATCACTTCAGATCTACATCATCTCAGATCTTACATCAGTTCAGATCTACATCAGCTTCAGACCTACATCATCTCAGATCTACATCTGTTCAGATCTACATCAGTTCAGATCTTACATCAGCTCAGATCTACATCAGTTCAGATCTACATCAGCTCAGACCTACATCATCTCAGACACATTCATCTCAATCTTACATCAGCTCAGACCTACATCATCTCAGTATACATCAGCCCAGATTACATCAGTTCAGATCTACATCAGCTCAGACCTACATCAGCTAAGATCTACATTCAGGCTCAGACCTACATCCAGCTCAGATCTACATCAGCTCAGACCTACAGTCAGCTAAGATCTACATCAATCAGATCTACATCAGTTCAGATCACATCAGCTCAGACCTACATCATCTCAGACCTACTTCTCTACAGACCTACATTCAGCTCAGACCTACATCAGCTCAGATCTACATCAGCTCAGACCTACAGCAGCTCAGACCTACATCAGCTCAGCTCATACATCAGTCAGATCTACAGCAGCTCAGATCTACAGCAGTTCAATCTACATCATCTAGATCTACATCAGTTCAAATCTACATCATCTCAGATCACATCAGTTCAGATCTACATCAGGCTCAGACCTACATCATTCTCAGACCTACATCAGTCAGACCTACATTCAGCTCAGACGAACATTCAGCTCAGACCTACATCATCTCAGTTCTACATCAGCTCAATCTACATCAGTCAGACTTACATTCATCTCAGATCTACATCAGCTCAGACCTACATCAGTTCAAGATCTACATCAGCTCAGATCTACATCAGCTCAGATCTACATCAAGCTCAGATCTACATTCAGCTCAGCCTACATCAGCTCAGACCTACATCAATTCATATCTACATCAGTTTCAGACACTACATCATTCTCAGACCTACATCAGTTTCAGACCTTACCATCAGTCAACCTACATCAGTTCAGACCTACATCAGCTCAGATCTACATCAGCTCAGATCTACATCAGCTCAGATCTACATCAGCTCACACCTACATTCAGTCAGACCTCATCTGTTCAGTCTACCATCAGTTCAGATCTACATCATCTCAAGATCTACATTCAGTCAGTTCTACATCATCTCAGACCTACATCATCTCAGATCTACATCTGTTTCAGATCTACAATCAGTCAGATCTACATCATCTCAGACCTACATCAGTTCAGACCACATCAGCTCAACCTACATCAGTCAGACCTACAATCAGCTCAGATCTACATCAGCTCGATCTACATCAAGCTTCAGATTACTCAGCTCACACCTTACATCAGCTCAGACCTACATCTGTTCAGATCTACATCAGTTCAGATCTACTCATCTCAGATCTACATCAGTTCAGATCTACATCAGCTCAAGACCTACATCTTTCAGATCTACATTCTGTTCAGTCTACCATCAGTTCAGATCTACATCAGCTCAAGATCTACATCAGTTCCAGATTTACATCAGCTCAGACCTACATCTCTCGGACCTACATCATCTCAGATCTACATCCAGCTCAGGACCTACATCATCTCAGATATACATCAGCCCAGATCTACATTCAGTTCAGATTCTACATTCATCTCAGATCTAAAAAAAACCCAATCCAAAGCTCAGACCTACATCAGCTCAGATGTTACATCAGTTCAAATCTACATATCTCAGACCTTACATCAGTTCAGATCTACATCAATTCAGACCTAATCATCTCAGATTACATAGTTCAGATCTCATAGCTCAGACCTCATCATCTCAGACCTACATCTCTCAGACCTACCATCAGCTCAGACCTACATCAGCTCAGACCAACATCAGCTCAGACCTAACTCAATCTCAGATCTACATCAGGTCAGACTTACATCATCTCAGATCCTACATCAGCTCCAGACCTACATCAGTTCAGATCTACATCAGCTCAACCTACATCAGCTCAGATTACATCATCTCAGATCTACATCAGCTCAGACCTACATTCAACTCAGATCTACATTCAGTCAGAAATACATCAGTTCAGACATACATCATCTCAGACCTACATCAGCTCAGACCTACATTAGCTCAGATTCTACAACGGTTCAGATCTACATCAGTTCAGATCACATCATCTCAGATCTACATCAGTTCAGATCTACATCAGTTCAGATCTACACGCTCAGATCTACATCTGTTCAGATCTACAATTCAGTTTCAAGATCTACATTCAGCTCGATCTACATCAGTTCAGATCTACATCAGTCAGGGACCCTACATCATCTCAGACCTTACATCTGTTCAGATCTACATCAGCTCAGACCTACATCAAGCTCAATCTACTCAGTTTCAGACCTACATCAGCCTCAGATCTACATCAGTTCAAATCTACATCAGCTCAGCTCTTACATCAGGCTCAGGACCACATTCAGCTAGAATGTACATCGGTTCAACCTATATCATCTCAGATCTACATCAGCCAGACCTTACATCAGCTCAGATCTAACAATGGTTCAGATCTACATCAGTTCAGATCTACATCATCTCAGATCTTCATCAGTTCAGATCTACATCAGCTCAGACCTAACATCATCTCAGATCTACATCTGTTCAGATCTACATCAGTTCAGATTCATCAGCTCAAATCTACATTTCAGTTCAGAATCTACATTCAGCTCAGACCTACATCATCTCAGACCTACATCAGCTCAGATCTACATCATTCTCAGATTCATACATCAGCTCAGAACTACATCATCTCTCAGATCTACATCAGCTCATACCTAATCCAGTTCAGAATTACATCAGCTCAGACCTACATCAGCTCAGATCTACATCATCTCAGATCTACATCAGCTCAGACCTACATCAACTCAGATCTACATCAGTTAGAAATACATCAGTTCAGACATACATCATCTCAGACCTACATCAGCTCAGACCTACATTAGCTCAGATCTACAACGGTTCAGATCTACATCAGTTCAGATCTACATCATCTCAGATCTACATCAGTTCAGATCTACATCAGTTCAGATCTACATCAGCTCAGATCTACATCTGTTCAGATCTACATCAGTTCAGATCTACATCAGCTCAGATCTACATCAGTTCAGATCTACATCAGTTCAGACCTACATCATCTCAGACTACATCTGTTCAGATCTACATCAGTCAGACCTACATCAGCTCAGATCTACATCAGTTCAGACCTACATCAGCTCAGATCTACATCAGTTCAAATCTACATCAGCTCAGCTCTACATCAGCTCAGACCTACATCAGCTCAGATGTACATCGGTTCAGACCTATATCATCTCAGATCTACATCAGCTCAGACCTACATCAGCTCAGATCTACATGTTCAGATCTACATCAGTTCAGATCTACATCATCTCAGATCTTCATCAGTTCAGATCTACATCAGCTCAGACCTACATCATCTCAGATCTACATCTGTTCAGATCTACATCAGTTCAGATCTACATCAGCTCAGATCTACATCAGTCAGATCTACATCAGACCTACATCATCTCAGACCTACATCAGCTCAGATCTACATCATCTCAGATCTACATCAGTCAGAACTACATCATCTCTCAGATCTACATCAGTTCAGATCTACATCAGCTCAGCTCTACATCAGCTCAGACTACATCAGCTCAGACCTATATCAGCTCAGATCTACATCATCTCAGATCTACATCAGTTCAGATCTACATCAGCTCAGACCTACATCATCTCAAATCTACATCTGTTTCAGATCTACATCAGTTCAGATCTACATCAGCTCAGATCTACATCAGTTCAGATCTACATCAGCTCAGACCTACATCATCTCAGACCTACATCAGCTCAGATCTACATCATCTCAGATCTACATCAGCTCAGACCTACATCATCTCAGACCTACATCAGCTCAGATCTACATCATCTCAGATCTACATCAGCTCAGACCTACATCATCTCAGTATACATCAGCCCAGATCTACATCAGTTCAGATCTACATCAGCTCAGATCTACATCATCTCAGATCTACATCAGTTCAGATCTACATCATCTCAGATCTACATCAGTTCAGATCTACATCAGCTCAGACCTACATCATCTCAGACCTACATAATCTCAGACCTACATCAGCTCAGACCTACATCAGTTCAGATCTACATCAGCTCAGATCTACATCAGTTCAGATCTACATCAGCTCAGATCTACATCATCTCAGATCTACATCAGTTCAGATCTACATCAGCTCAGATCTACATCATCTCAGATCTACATCAGCTCAGATCTACATCAGTTCAGATCTACATCAGCTCAGACCTACATCATCTCAGACCTACATAATCTCAGACCTACATCAGCTCAGACCTACTCAGCTCAGACCAACATCAGCTCAGACCTACATCATCTCAGATCTACATCAGCTCAGACCTACATCAGCTCAGATCTACATCATTCTCAGATCTACATCAGCTCAGACCTACATCATCTCAGTATACATCAGCCCAGATCTACATCAGTTCAGATCTACATTCAGCTCAGATCTACATCATCTCAGATCTACATCAGTTCAGATCTACATCATCTCAGATCTACATCAGTTCAGATCTACATCAGCTCAGACTACATCATTCAGACTACATATCTCAGACCTACATCAGCTCAGACTACATCAGTTCAGATCTACATCAGCTCAGATCTACATCAGTTCAGATCTACATCAGCTCAGATCTACATCATCTCAGATCTACATCAGTTCAGATCTACATCAGAGATTACATCATCAGACTACATCACTCAGACCTACATCATTCAGATTACATCAGCTCAGACCTACATCATTCAGATCTACATCAGCTCAGATCTACATCAGCTCAGGATTTCGATTACATCAGCTCAAGATCTACATCAGCTCAAATCTACATCAGCTCAGCTCTACATCAGCTCAGCCTACATCAGCTCAGACCTACTACTCAGATGTACACGGTTCAGACCTACATCATCTCAGACCTACATCAGCTCAGACCTACATCAGCAGATACAACGGTTCAATCTACATCATCAGATCTACATCATCTCAGATCTACATCAGTTCAGATCTACATCAGCTCAGACCTACATCATCTCAGATTACATCTGTTCAGATCTACATCAGTTCAGATTACATCAGCTCAGATCTACATCAGTTCAGACCTACATCATCTCAGACCTACATCAGCTCAGATCTACAACGGTTCAGATCTACATCAGTTCAGATCTACATCATCTCAGATCTACATCAGTTCAGATCTACATCAGCTCAGACCTACATAATCTCAGATCTACATCTGTTCAGATCTACATCAAGTTCAGATCTACATCAGCTCAGATCTACATCGCTCAGACCTACATCATCTCAGACCTACATCAGCTCAGATTCTACATCATCTCAGATCTACATCAGCTCAGATTTACATCATCTCAGCTCTACATCATCTCAGATCTACATCAGCTCAGACCTACATCATCTCAGATCTACATCAGTTCAGATTTACTCATCTCAGCTCTACATCAGCTCAGACCTACATCAGCTCAGACCTATATCAGCTCAGATCCACAACGGTCAGATCTACATCAGTGCAGATCTACATCATCTCAGATCTACATCAGTTCAGATCTACATCAGCTCAGACCACATAATCTCAGACCTACATCAGCTCAGATCTACATCATCTCAGATCTACATCAGCTCAGACCTACATCATCTCAGTATACATCAGCCCAGATCTACATCAGTTCAGATCTACATCATCTCAGATCTACATCAGCTCAGACCTACATCAGCTCAGATGTACATCAGTTCAAATCTACATCATCTCAGACCTACATCAGTTCAGATCTACATCAGTTCAGACCTACATCAGCTCAGATGTACATCAGTTCAAATCTACATCATCTCAGACCTACATCAGTTCAGATCTACATCAGTTCAGACCTACATCATCTCAGATCTACATCAGTTCAGATCTACATCAGCTCAGATCTACATCAGCTCAGATCTACATCAGCTCAGACCTACATCAGCTCAGACCTACATCATCTCAGATCTACATCAGCTCAGACCTACATCATCTCAGACCTACATCATCTCAGACCTACATCATCTCAGACCTACATCAGCTCAGACCAACATCAGCTCAGACCTACATCATCTCAGATCTACATCAGCTCAGATCTACATCAGGTCAGACTTACATAATCTCAGATCTACATCAGCTCAGACCTACATCAGTCAGATCTACATCAGCTCAGACCTACATCAGCTCAGATCTACATCATCTCAGATCTACATCAGCTCAGACCTGAACATCAGTTCATCAGATCTACATCAGCTCAGACCTACATCAGCTCCAGATCTACATCAGTTCAGAAATACATCAGTTCAGACCTACATTCATCTCAGATCCTACAACGGTTCAGATCTACATCAGTTCAGATCTACATCATCTCAGATTACATCAGTTCAGACCTACATCAGTTCAGATCTACATCAGCTCAGATCTACATCAGTTCAGATCTACATCAGTTCAGATCTACATCAGCTCAGATCTACATCAGTTCAGATCTACATCAGTTCAGACCTACATCATCTCAGACTACATCTGTTCAGATCTACATCAGCTTAGACCTACATCAGCTCAGATCTACATCAGTTCAGATTACATCAGCTCAGATCTACATCAGTTCAAATCTACATCAGCTCAGCTCTACATCAGCTCAGACCTACATCAGCTCAGATGTACATCAGTTCAGATCTACATCAGCTCAGATCTACATCAGTTCAAATCTACATCAGCTTCAGCTCTACATCAGCTCAGACCTACATCAGCTCAGATCTACAAGGTTCAGATCTACATCAGTTCAGATCTACATAATCTCAGATCTAATCAGTTCAGATCTACATCAGCTCAGACCTACATCATCTCAGATCTACATCTGTTCAGATCTACATCAGTTCAGATCTACATCAGCTCAGATCTACATCATTCAGATCTACATCGCTCAGACCACATCATCTCAGACCTACATCAGCTCAGATCTAATCATCTCAGATCTACATCAGCTCAGACCTACATCATCTCAGATCTACTCATCTCAGACCTACATCAGCTCAGACCTATATCATATCAGATCTACATCAGCCAGATCTACTCAGTTCAGATCTCATCATCTCAGATCTACATCAGCTCACCCTACATCGCTCAACCTACATGAGCTCAGACCTACATCAGCTCAGATGTACTCAGTTCAAATCTACATCATCTCAGACCTACATCAGTTCAGATCTACATCAGCTCAGCCTACATCATCTCAGATCTACATCATCTCAGATCTACATCCTCAGATCTGTCATGTCTGGTTAAGTTCTTCTCTGTGTTATGATCTGTTTTATTTTGAAATCTTTGTTTCTCGTTTCAGACTTCCTTCCTGCTTCCCGTCTGTGTGATTACCTGACTCTCCCTAATGTGTGACACCTGTGTGTAATTGCCCCTCCCCGCCCCTTTAGCATATATAGCCTGTGTCTTCCCCTTTGTCTTTGTCAGATTGTCTTTGTCCTTGTGCAGGTAATCATACCATTTTTTGTTCTTGTATGTTTTTTGTTTTTGACTGTTTTTTTTCTCTTTGTCCTTGTGCAGATTTTTGTGGCAGTTTTCTGTTATATATATCCTTGTTTGTGACCACCTGGAATAAAGTATCTGAGCATCGCATTTGGTCCTCTGTGCTGAGTGTGATAGCACAATCTGACCAACATGAACCCAGCGGGCTCAGACACCACTCCTGTGACTCAAGATCCGGTTCGATCAGCCATCCAAGCCCAAGGTCAAAGAATCCGTAAACAGGAGGAACTCCTTGGACAACTACGTGGCGACTTACAGAAGATGGCAGATCGCCAGGAGTCTATGATAGCTGCCTTCACCAATCAACTTAACTTATTGGGAGACAGGTTAAGTCCCAGGCCAGCCAACCCAGACTCAGCCTCAGTAAGCGCCACTTCCTCTGATCCACCTGCACCACCTGCACCACCTGCGAGTAACGCCCATCCTCCTACCATGCATTTAGCCCAGATCCAGTTGTCTCGCCCAGAGAAATTTTCCGGGGACTCGGGTGACTGTCGGCCCTTCATTACTCAATGCGAACTCCATTTTGAGATGCAGCCGGCGGTTTTTCAAACAGATAGAGCTAGGATAGCCTACATTATCTCCCATTTGACTGGCAGAGCTGAGGCTTGGGCTACTGCTGAGTGGAATCGACGTTCTCCAGTATGTGATTCACTTCAGCAGTTTATTACAACCTTGACACAGATTTTTCACCATGTTACCCCTGGTAGAGAGGCCGCTCGTTCTCTTGTTCAGCTACGACAGAGAGGTCAGAGAGTAACAGATTATGCCATACAATTCCGGACTCTAGCTGCAGAGAGTGGATGGAATCCTACTGCATTGTTCGATGCATTTCTGAATGGACTTAATGACAGGGTGAAAGATCAGCTGGCCCCCCTCGACTTACCTGAGACTCTTGACGAACTCATAGCACTGGCTATCAAGATTGACAGGAGGCTAATAGAGCGGGAGCCAAGAGAAGAGTCGCAAGATTCCTCAGCAGTATTGATCCATTGCGTGTGACGTCACGCTCCTCATTGGAACGCCCCTCCACTACGACAGACGTCAAAAAAACCGTTTGCGCTCTACAAAGTTTGTGGAAAAGTAGCCATAGTTGCCCTCTATTTTGTTGATTTTTTGATAAAAATGGTCATAGCTTGTTGCGCGGTCGGCTGCGTGAACAGACAAGGATGTAAACCAAATGTATCTTTTTACCACATACCTGCTGATCAAGACAGAAGGCGGCGATGGATAGCAGCCATCAATCGTAAGGACTGGCAACCCTCCAAGTATTCACGTATTTGCAGCGAGCATTTTTTACAAGGTAAGAAGGTTAAACGTAAATATATTTCATAAGCAAGGAGACACAATCATAGATTGTAAAAATAAGGTGAAAGATAATAAGCAATAATGAGTAACTGAAATAACGCTCCTACAGACGCTATGCTAAGTGCCGCCGAATCGGATTTGTTTTTGTTTTTTTCTCTACGGATAAACAGTGATAAAGAAAAGGGACATTGTCAAAATCCATACGGCTTTCATTCTTACATAAAACTGGTGCAGATTATAGGCTATCTCCTTTCTGACCCTCGGTTACATTCGCATGATTCTAAGTAGCAGTAAGATGAAAGGATAAGAAACTCTGCACTGCTGTTGCGCTCCCAAATAATTTATTTCGCACCACAAGATAACGTTTCGGGCGTCACTTAGCCCTTCGTCTAAGTAGCAATAAACCATGTATCTATTATCAGTAAACACACTGTTGATCACTAAACTACTCATTTATTTTACCAGGACAGAAGAGCCAGGACCCCTTGTCACCTGATTATGTGCATCTGTATTTGCCCACACCAAGTCTCCGGCCAAAAGACGTGCACTGAAGACTCTCCGAAATATGGCATGAGGCAAGAAATCAAGAGAAAAAAGAAGCTACAGTCATCTCAAAATGAAGACGCCAGTGCACTCCTCACTGTTGAGGCAACTGGATCTGAAGAGAACAATGAAAATGTAGCTGACATGTGTAAGGATGCCACTTCAAATGGTGATGTGATGTGCCAAACAGACCTCAATGCAGAGTACATTGACATACTTCAAAGTGAGTGTCAGGTTCTTCGAAGTGAGACATTTACACTGAAAGAGAAGCTAAGCGTGCATCTCCTTGAACAAAACAGTTTCAAAAACAAAGAAAAACTAAGAAACACTTACAGGACTACACAGGTATGAAGTGTTTATGGCTGTTTTTGACCTAGTAAAGCCAGTCCTCAAGACACTAAACACATGACAAGTTTCCAACAACTACTTATTACATTAATGAGGCTGAGAGGTAATTTGCAGGTTTCATTTTTATCTTATCTTTTTGATGTTCATAGTTCTACTGTTTCCAGAGTTTTTACCAATGTGATTAATATATTGAATGATATCCTTGTACCAGTATGTGTGTTATGGCCAGAAGGGAGCATGTTGAAACATCTATGCCTATGTGCTTCAGAAAATCCTTCAAACATTGCATATCAATTGTAGATTGTTTTGAGATATTCATGGATAAACCAAAAGATCTGAAGGCAAGGGCACAGACATACTCTCAATATAATCTCACAACACCATGAAGTATCTTATAAGCATTACTCCTCAAGGCGTCATTTCCTTCATCTCAAATGGCTGGGGTGGACGCACTACAGATGCACACATTACAGCAAACAGTGGCTTTTTGGATCACCTTCTACCTGGAGATGTAATCTTGCTGACCGTGGTTTCACAATCCAGAACCAAGTCGGGCTGTACTGTGCAAAAGTCGAAACACCTGCGTTCACACGGGGCAAAAAGCAGCTGGGTGCAGTTGAACTGGAAGATAGCCGAAGACTTGCAGCAGTCCGCATACATGTTGAGTGGGTCATTGGACAAGCACGCTCAAAGTATAAAATGTTGCATGGACCGGTGCCCATTAGTCTTTTGTCCAGTGATGATGCAACGTACACTACTTTGGACAAAATAGTGAGAGTGGCATGTGCCCTAACTAATCTGTGCCCTTCTGTTGTGCCAACTGATTAACAATCATCTTCAAATGTTTACTACACATCTACTGTACAGTTAGTAATATGAAATCAATTCCAAGAAAGTGCAAAATCAACTTTATTTGTGTACTGTAACTTCACACATCAATGAATAAAAAAATTAAACGTGTGTTGTAAAACAGAATAACATCGTGCAAGGACTGCTATTATTTCGACAGTATATTCCCAATATAGACGCGATCATTTATTAATTCATATCTTACAATTTCAGCTATTAGTACATCTTTTCTTAAAATCTACACGGTAAACACATTTATTTAAAACCTGAACTACGTATAACATTTTAAAAATAGGTTGCGTTCACATTATGTATTTCTATTTCAGATGGAGGGCAGGTATCACTACAAATCGATGGGAAAGAACCAGTTTTTGAAAGAAATTTAAAAAAAAGAAAATGTCAATGTTTTCTCTGATCATTTTTTGATAGTGATTGTATTCACAAACCTGACATTATTCTTATGGCTGAAAGTGCTTTCTACTGACCAACATCACGCACATGTTTTTGAATATTGTCTCCACTTTTGGACACCTTTTATGAGGAAACAATTAGACCATATGTGTTGGAAGATATGACTTTGAACTTCGTGACAGTTTTTTTCCATGTGAATTGGCCCAATTTTTACAGATAAATTAGCATAAACTAAGACTAACAAACAGTTACCTTAGTTACTGCCATGGAATTTATTAGTTGCCCTACGCTTCAGTATTAAACTGTATGCTCTTTAGAATGTTGATGTCATGTGAACACAACCTATTGCACATTCTTAACACAAACGACTGCAAACAAGAATGAGAGCTATTATAAACTTGGCTTTACTACTCCTTCTCTCCCACCACTGACTCTGTGCTCTGTGTGGTGTCTGATGGCAGCATTACTGGACATGTATATATTTTGGCCAATAGCTCAGGTAAAATTGCTGCCCTATAGAACATTTCTACATTTTGCAATGCTTCTGTAAAGAAAGCATTGTCAGGCATAATCCTCTGTAAAAAACAATCTGATTCAGACCACACCATGAAGTCACAGTACATTCGCTCTGTCACAAACAACTGAGTTTGCACCTGGTAGTAGTACGCGTGATCTCTGCTCAGTGCGTAAATCCCATTTGTGTTGTCAAGGCAGAAATGTTTTCTTGTCTGTGGCACCAAGAACTCCAGCACCTTTGGCACAATGTGGACACTTAATCTCCAGAACACCATTACCACAGCAGGTGCAGGAAAGCAGTGCATCTGGAGAAGCTCCGAGGTATGGCCATCGAGGGTTGATGTGCAGTCCGGAGTCACAAACTCTCAGGTCCTGATGCTGTGGTCCAGCGATGGCTTCATATGTCTGCCTCGCTATTTTTTCATGTTCACATCCCCATCTAACAAACAAGAAAGCCAAGTTGTTATGATTTCAACCATTTTCCTTCAGGGTTTATACAGGCAGAAGCGAGTTCAATTGAATGCTTTTTAATGTCATTTTAATGCCACAAACGCAGAAAAAAATGACACATTTTTCCTTTCTTAGAATTTCATCAAAAAGAGAAAAGATAAATTGGAAAAAATGGGAAACTTGTAAGTAAAAAAATGTGGTTAATGTCAGCCAAAGCATGTTTTAGACCATCATTTTGGTATTTTCAATGAACTTGTACAGTAAAAAATGTGGAGTGATGTCATAATTTTTTTAATGACATTTAAGGCCTAGATTTGGCACAATTCATTGAATGACAGCTAATGCTTTTTTTGTACCCGCAGAAACCTGTTCTCAGTTTTTAACTACAATTTTCCTATAAGCTCCTAAGACCGTTCTCTGAACTTTCCTTAACATTGTAACACGTATAAATGTGCTTATTCATATTTGATTTGAAAGCTGTAAGCATAGTCTCACTATAAAAAAATGTCTTGAATGTTTGTGTCATCATACACATGCCTTGTTGCCACTGTAGAAAAGCGGCCCTGGTTGGGATAACATATCTGCCTAATCAAAGATTTGGAAGGATTTGTTGGGTCGGTTCTTGCTGCTGATTTGAACCTGGATGCTGTCACCCTGCCCGCTCTCATGTCAAACCATAGCCTGGACTGTCCCTGTTGCCGTGTCTCTTCCTCAACTTTTACTGCCTACAACATTCAAAATAGCATTAAAACAACACTCGCAAATTTCAGTATATATATAGTTTTGATTAAGAACATTAGTTACCTGCTCATGACTTCCATGTTCATGAATTCCTCGTCACATTTCATCATAAGGTCAGAGGCAGACAACCGCGGTTATGAGACTTGTAGAACTCAGTCAGAGGCTGTGGCAGTTTGAGAGAAATCACCTTTGGCACAAACTGATTACAGTACTCTGGCAATACCTCAGGAGGCCACTCTTCTCTGATGCTGTTGGGGCTGCATTGTCCAGATCTTTGTAGAACTTCTCTATGGCAGCTGTGGACACACCTCTTTTCGCTCTTCTCTTTTCAGGTTGTCTTGTATGGGATTTGGTGTTTGTGTCATGTTTCTTGGCTGGATTTGAGAAGTTGATTGCAGTCGCTTCTTCATAAAGAGCTTTTCCTGTTTTGACAGGAGGAAGGCCCCACTGCCTAGGCCCATCTGTGCAACTTTTATCCTCTAAACGTTTCACCCCAGCGTCAAGTGCGTAGAGGAGCGCTGTGACATGAGAGCACACTTCTCCCAGACCTGCTTTGCATGTGCAGTGGCCACACATTACTGTTCCATCCTTTTTTACAGACACCCAGGGCTTAAGAGGAGCTTCAGACAGAGACTGACTGTGATGAACCTGAAATGATAAATAAAAGTGACGCCTTATATTGTTATAGTTGTGGACAGTGTTGGGCAAGTTACTTAAAAAAATTAATATAATCTATATTAGTAGTTACAGCTCTAAAAATGTCATATGTTTGTATTATATATTCCTGTATCAAAAATGTAGCTGAGTTACACTAATTTGAGTTACTTTTGGCAAAATATTTACTGAATATAGTAATAATGCCACCAAGCAAAAGTTCAGTCAGAGATTTTCTTTTCATTCGCTTTCCCCCATTCTCTTGTGTTTTGTTTGACGACATTCACTACAGACTGCAGATCTAATTCACCAGTGTCCAACTTGTTTGGCATTTTTTCATTGATACATTTAAATGCTCTTGTAACTCGAGTTACTTAAAATGTAATGACTAATATATGCCCGTATTTTGTATAAGTAATATGTCATATTCCTTAGTTAGTGAAAAAAGTAATACATTTTTGTAACTCGCTACTCTTGTAATACGTTACCCCCAACACAGTGGTGGACATGCTTTTCTGTGGATAATTGTAAAAATAATATTGATCCAAAAGCCTACAGGCCTACATGTTAACAAAGATACTGTAACTAATAAGCATTGCGTAAGTCTTACCTTTGCCATTATTAGATACATTGTCCCTCCAGTGTGACAGTAGCATCTCGTCGCGGTGACCCAGCCAGCAACAAAAAACTGGTAGCGTCCAGACTTTGTAAGCTTTTAAATCAGCTCCAGTATAAGGAGATACACCGTTTACAACATAATGGTATAAATCGTGAGGGGTGAATTCTGGCAAAGTCGGCGATTTGATCATTTCAGTAAACAGAGCAGGAGCGAGAAGGTAAGGGGTCTGTTGGCAAGCTAGCTATCGCTAACTTTTGTATATATCTCTGCCTATGAGTCCCGACTAAGTGTGCTACTTCAGCTGACAAGTGCACTGAGCTCGGACTTGCTGAAGCCATGGCTAACTCGCAAAAAACAACAACAACAACAATCGCAATCCTAACTTTTTCCCTCAGTATAACACTCCCGTCCGTACTCCCGTCGCTCCCCTTGACGTCCGTCCTGGCTCACTCACATGATCACGTGACTACACGCAACGGGTCAATAGGGGGCAGCGTTCCTCGCCAGCCCAGGGTGCAGCTAATTCTGAAACGCCTATCCCGCATCCTGAAGAAGACGAGCCGATGCAGCTAGGACGCACTCGTTTGACACCCGAAGAATGAGACAGACGCATGAGGGAGGGGCGCTGCTACTACTGTGGGCGCTTTGGTCATTTCTTAGCCACCTGCCCGGCAAAAGCTCAGGCTCATCAGTGAAGAGAGGGGCACTGGTGAGCCATAGTATACCTGTTAACCCCTCTCGTCCCACACCTCTCGTTACTCTAACCTCTTCTTCTAATTCTTGCAGAATGCCAGTACTGATTGATTCTGGATCCGATGCAAATCTTATGGACCATGCTCTGGTTAGGGACCTTAATTTGGCGGCCATCCCCTTGGAACATTCTCTTGCCGCCAGTGCCCTGGATGGTCGTCTTTTAAGTCAAGTGACCCACTATACAGAGCCGGTAAGAATTACTTTTCCCGATCAGCACACTGAAAGTTTGAGTTTTTTTCTGTTCAACTCTTGCCAGCACAGACTGATTTTGGGATACCCGTGGCTTGAGTTGCACAATCCGATCATCAACTGGTCACAAGGGAGTGTCTCTTCCTGGGGGGTGGAGTGCTACAAGAAGTGTTTTGACTTACCTGAGGCTGTTCTCTCTGCGTCCAAGGCTGATCCAGAGTCTGATTTTCCTGATATCTCCCGTGTTCCACCTTGTTATATGGACCTGAAAGAGGTTTTCAACAAGGCCAAGGCTACTTCCTTGCCTCCACACCGGCACTACGATTGCGCCATTGACATTCTGCCTGGTTCCACACTGCCTAAGGGTCGTTTGTACGCGTTATCAGGACCGGAGACCCGGACCATGGAGGATTATATCGAGAAGTCGCTCACTGCTGGTATTATCCGTCCGTCTTCCTCTCCTGCTGGGCGGGTTTCTTTTTTGTTGGAAAAAAGGACAAGACGCTGAGGCCCTGTATTGACTATCGCGGACTTAATGCGATCACAGTAAAGAACAGGTATCCGCTTCCTTTAATTTCTACTGCCTTCGAACTGTTGAGAGAAGCTACGATTTTCACAAAACTTGACCTTCGTAATGCATACCATCTCGTCAGAATAAGGGAAGGGGATGAGTGGAAAACAGCCTTTAACACCCCCACAGGACATTATGAGTATTTAGTAATGCCTTTTGGGTTAACTAATGCGCCTGCTGTTTTTCAATCTCTGGTGAACGACGTCCTTCGAGATATGTTGAATATTTTTGTCTTCGTGTATCTGGATGATATTCTCATCTTTTCCCCTGATGAGACCACCCATGTCCAGCACGTCAGGAGAGTGTTACGGAGACTCCTGGAGAACCGGCTTTTTGTCAAAGCTGAGAAATGTGAATTCCACGTACGTTCAGTGTCATTTCTGGGCTACATCATTGCAGAGGGGAGATCAAGATGGACCCCCGGAAGATCCAGGCAGTTGCTAAGTGGCCCACACCCGAGTCCCGCAAGCAGGTACAACGCTTCCTTGGTTTTGCAAATTTCTATAGGAAATTCATAAGAAACTTTAGTACCGTTGCTGCCCCTTTGCATGCCCTCACTTCTGTCAAGACTAAGTTTCAGTGGACACCCCAGGCTGATCATGCCTTCAAGCTGTTGCGGAGCCTCTTTACCACAGCCCCAGTCCTAGTACAGCCAGATCCCCAGCTTCAGTTTGTGGTGGAGGTGGATGCGTCTGAGGTCGGAGTGGGGGCTGTTTTGTCCCAAAGGTCGAGGAAGGATGGTCGGCTCCACCCTTGTGCTTTCCTGTCCAAAAAGTTAACGGCCGCTGAGAGAAATTATGATGTCGGGAATCGTGAGCTGCTGGCTATTAAGGTTGCTCTCGAGGAGTGGCGACATTGGTTAGAAGGGGCAGAGCTGCCATTCCTTGTTTGGACAGACCACAAGAACCTAGAGTATCTGAAGGCCGCCAAGAGACTGAACTCCCGTCAAGCCAGGTGGGCCTTGATTTTCAGTAGATTCAATTTTTCCGTGTCCTATCGCCCAGGCTCCAAGAATGTGAAACCTGATTCCCTGTCCCGACTCTCTGACCCGGAGATGGCTCCTAAGGTCCCGACCTCCATTCTGCCTCCTTCATGCTTGATTGGCGCTGTCGTCTGGGAGGTTGAGGAGGAGGTCAAGAAGTCTCAGTCTACAAGTCAAGTTCCTGCTGGATGTCCCCCTAATCGACTGTTTGTACCTACCTCATTACGTTCCCGTGTCATCCACTGGTGCTACAATTCTCCTATGTTCTGTCATCCTGGGGTGAGGAGGACTTTGTTTGTCGTCAAGCAGCGATTTTGGTGGCCTGCTATGGAGAAGGACATTAAGGATTATGTGGCAGGATGTTCAATTTGTGCCCAAAACAAGACCCCACGTCATGCTCCACCTGGCCAGCTACATCCACTCCCAGTGCCTCACAGACCATGGTCGGACATCTCTCTAGATTTCGTTCTGAAGGTAACACTGTGATTCTTACTGTGGTTGATCGTTTCTCCAAGATGGTTCACTTTGTTCCCTGGCCAAGCTTCCTTCAGCAAAAGAGACTGCTGAAGTAGTATTGGCACAGGTTTTTCGTCTTCATGGTCTTCCCAGGGACGTCGTTTCTGACCGGGGTCCGCAGTTTGTCTCCGCCTTCTGGAGGGAGTTTTGCACCTTGCTGGGAGCAACGGCGAGCTTGTCGTCTGGTTACCATCCGCAGTCCAATGGGCAGTCTGAGCGCCTAAACCAGGAGCTGGAGTGTGGTCTGAGATGTATTGCCTCCCAGAATCCAACTGCATGGAACAGACAGCTGGTATGGATAGAATACGCCCATAACACCCTGCCTTCTTCATCTACAGGCCTAACCCCCTTTGAGTGCGTATATGGATTTCAGCCACCATTGTTTCCTGCCCTAGACAAGGAAGTTACTGTTCCCTCAGCCATGGCTTTGGTGAGGCGTTGTCGTCAGAGTTGGTTACGAGCTCGTCGAACGCTTCTCCGTTGTTCAGAGTCCTACAAGAAGGCTGCTGACCGTCGTCGCAGTTCCGCTCCTGCTTACAACGTTGGACAGAGAGTCTGGCTCTCTACTCGGGACCTTCCACTGAAGGCGGAATCGCGCAAGATGACTCCGAAGTTCATCGGTCCCTTTTCCATTTCTCGGGTCGTGAATCCAGTGGCTGTACGTTTGAAGCTTCCTAAATCTCTGAGAGTTCACCCGACATTCCATGTGAGTCGTATCAAGCCATATGTGGAAAGTCCCCTCGTACCGAAGGTCAAGCCTCCACCTCCCCCCCAGTTGATTGATGGTGGTTCAGTGTATACTGTCAGGAAACTGCTAGCTGTGAGGCAGCGGGGACGGGGACGCCAGTACCTCGTGGATTGGGAGGGGTACGGGCCGGAGGAGAGGTGTTGGGTTTCTGCTAAAAACATTCTTGACCCGGATCTTATACGGGATTTCCACATGAACAACTCTGTGCAGCCTGGGCCGTCGGGAGTCGGCCCTAGGAGGGGGGTACTGTCATGTCTGGTTAAGTTCTTCTCTGTGTTATGATCTGTTTTATTTTGAAATCTTTGTTTCTCGTTTCAGACTTCCTTCCTGCTTCCCCGTCTGTGTGATTACCTGACTCTCCCCTAATGTGTGACACCTGTGTGTAATTGCCCTCCCCGCCCCCTTTAGCATATATAGCCTGTGTCTTCCCTTTGTCTTTGTCAGATTGTCTTTGTCCTTGTGCAGGTAATCATACCATTTTTTGTTCTTGTATGTTTTTTGTTTTGACTGTTTTTTTTCTCTTTGTCCTTGTGCAGATTTTGTGGCAGTTTTCTGTTATATATATCCTTGTTTGTGACCACCTGGAATAAAGTATCTGAGCATCGCATTTGGGTCCTCTGTGCTGAGTGTGATAAGATCTACATCAGGTCAGACTTACATCATCTCAGATCTACATCAGCTCAGATCTACATCAGCTCAGACCTACATCAGCTCAGACCTACATAATCTCAGATCTACATAATCTCAGACCTACATCATCTCAGATCTACATCAGCTCAGACCTACATCAGCTCAGACCTACATCATCTCAGATCTACATCAGCTCAGATCTACATCAGGTCAGACTTACATCATCTCAGATCTACATCAGCTCAGACCTACATCAGTTCAGATCTACATCAGCTCAGACCTACATCATCTCAGATCTACATCAGCTCAGATCTACATCATCTCAGATCTACATCAGCTCAGACCTACATCAGCTCAGATCTACATCAGTTCAGATCTACATCAGTTCAGATCTACATCATCTCAGATCTACATCATCTCAGATCTACATCAGTTCAGACCTACATCAGCTCAGACCTACATCAGCTCAGATCTACATCAGTTCAGATGTACATCAGCTCAGATCTACATCAGTTCAGACCTACATCAGCTCAGACCTACATCAGCTCAGACCTACATCAGCTCAGATCTACATCAGCTCAGATCTACATCAGCTCAGATCTACATCAGCCCAGATCTACATCAGCCCAGATCTACATCAGCCCAGATCTACATCAGTTCAGATCTACATCATCTCAGATCTACATCAGCTCAGACCTACATCATCTCAGATCTACATCAGCCCAGATCTACATCAGTTCAGATCTACATCAGCTCCGATCCTGGCCCTTCTGCTGAGGGGATCCCATCGGCCTGGGTCTCTATAGCCTGTCCGTCCATGGGAGTGGATCTTCCAGCTTCTGTGGTTCTCCCCGAGGTTTCTCGTTTCTCCCACCGGGTTTTGAGTTTTCCTTGCCGTGCTGGAGAGTCTAAGGACAGGGGACACCCGCGCCGCTCGTCGCCACCTACTGCTGACGCTTATTGGACATTATGTTTGCCTGGATACTTGATTTAAATGTTGTAATCTGTAAAGCGCTTTGTGATACCTTTGGTATGAAAAGCGCTTTATAAATAAAGTTTGAGTTTGAGCTCAGATCTACATCAGCTCAGACCTACATCAGCTCAGACCTACATCAGCTCAGATGTACATCAGTTCAGATCTACATCAGTTCCGACCTACATCATCTCAGATCTACATCAGTTCAAATCGACATCAGTTCAGATCTACATCAGTTCAGACCTACATCATCTCAGATCTACATCAGTTCAGACCTACATCATCTCAGACCTACATCAGCTCAGACCTACATCAGCTCAGACCGACATCAGCTCAGATCTACATCATCTCAGATCTACATCAGTTCAGACCTACATCAGTTCAGACCTACATCAGTTCAAATCTACATCATCTCAGACCTACATCAGTTCAGATCTACATCAGCTCAGACCTACATCATCTCAGACCACATCATCTCAGATCTACATCATCTCAGATCTACATCAGCTCAGAACTACATCATCTCTCAGATCTACATCAGCTCAGACCTACATCAGCTCAGATGTACATCAGTTCAGACCTACATCAGCTCAGACCTATATCAGCTCAGATCCACAACGGTTCAGATCTACATCAGTTCAGATCTACATCATCTCAGATCTACATCAGTTCAGATCTACATCAGCTCAGACCTACATCATCTCAGACCTACATCAGCTCAGACCTACATCAGCTCAGATCTACATCATCTCAGATCTACATCAGCTCAGACCTACATCATCTCAGTATACATCAGCCCAGGTCTACATCAGTTCAGATCTACATCATCTCAGATCTACATCATCTCAGATCTACATCAGCTCAGACCTACATCAGCTCAGATCTACATCAGCTCAGATCTACATCAGCTCAGATCTACATCAGCTCAGATCTACATCATCTCAGATCTACATCAGCTCAGACCTACATCAGCTCAGATCTACATCAGTTCAGATCTACATCAGCTCAGACCTACATCATCTCAGACCTACATAATCTCAGACCTACATCAGCTCAGACCTACATCATCTCAGATCTACATCAGCTCAGATCTACATCAGGTCAGACTTACATCATCTCAGATCTACATCAGCTCAGACCTACAATCAGTTCAGATCTACATCAGCTCAGACCTACATCATCTCAGACCTACATAATCTCAGACCTACATCAGCTCAGATCTACATCAGTTCAGACCTACATCAGCTCAGATCTACATCAGTTCAAATCTACATCAGCTCAGCTCTACATCAGCTCAGACCTACATCAGCTCAGATGTACATCGTTCAGACCTACATCATCTCAGACCTACATCAGCTCAGACCTACATCAGCTCAGATCTACAACGGTTCAGATCTACATCAGTTCAGATCTACATCATCTCAGATCTACATCAGTTCAGATCTACATCAGCTCAGACCTACATCATCTCAGATCTACATCTGTTCAGATCTACATCAGTCAGATCTACATCAGCTCAGATCTACATAAGTTCAGACCTACATCATCTCAGACCTACATCAGCTCAGATCTACAACGGTTCAGATCTACATCAGTTCAGATCTACATCATCTCAGATCTACATCTGTTCAGATCTACATCAGTTCAGATCTACATCAGCTCAGATCTACATCAGCTCAGACCTACATCATCTCAGACCTACATCAGCTCAGATCTACATCATCTCAGATCTACATCAGCTCAGATCTACATCATCTCAGGGACATAATGTTGATGCCTGCTTCTTACTTTCCACTCTCAGATGAATATACTTGTCTGTTCCATCATCATTTTCTGTCATATACAAAACAGCGGTAGATTCCTCGTCGTCCACTGTGACCTTGAACAGCTGCATCGAGGCGTTCCCCACAAAGAACTGCTCTGGAAACAAGGAAGTGCGCCCCCTGAAGGAGACGTCCTGGTCCTTAAGCTCGTCTTTGCCTTGATTAAAACATGAACCGTCACTGAGCCTTCAAGTTTCTTCCACTCAATCACGAGATCTCCAGGTTTGAAGCTGCAGGGCAGAAGACAGGTCTCCATGAAGACACAGGACACGTTAGAGGACACTGGGGACAGAGAAGACACCAAGGATGAACTTCAGTAACTGAACAGAGGACCACCCCCTCACACCAGGCCAGAGGGAGTTACCTGGGGGGCTCCTCTCTCCTCTTGTGGTGGTCCACAGGGTCCACAGGGTCAGCAGTATCAGCGTCAGGAGCTCCATGTGGATCTGAAACAGCACAGACACTTTCACAATAACATTTGTCTAAGTCAGAGGTGAAATATTTCAGGTCAATCCCCACTTTCCCGTTAAAGGCCTGTGCTGCTCGTGTCCTATGGAGTTCTGAAAGGATTTCATCATTCATTACTGAGACCAGCTGCTGTCTGCCTCATATCATCATAAATCATATCAGATGTTTCATAACTGATGATGTCCAGGTCTATTCACCAAAGCTCCAAACACCGACTCTGCTCTAGACTCGCTCCATCACTGCCTTTCACACAATAAACATTTCTCCATTTGAACGAAACGAAATCTGAATTTGTTATTTTGGCTCTGTGTTTGTCCCTCAGATTCAGTCACAAAACCTCTGACTTGTTTCTGTTAATATTCCTCTCAAATACGACCTGTCTGTGATCTCTGTCTGAACGTGATGTGGATTGAATGTGTGGCTCAGTCGATGGAACAGCGCTGCTGTTTGAGGAAGGAAACAGGAAACAGATCTGGCAATGTTAAAGGAGCCAATACGTCAATAAACAAATCATTTAAAAAAGGAAGAGACTGTTTTTTGGACTATGGGCTTTTTGTGTTTGTCAAATACGCACAAGTATCAACTTTTTATTCCACATGAAAAGTTGCATAATGCACCTTTAAGTTATTTTGGTCGTATTGGAATTCTACACTCGTCTCCACCGCCCTACAGCTGGTCAAGTCTTTCAAATGTTCCTTTTTGGTGCAAATACCATAGTTTAAAAGCTGCTCCTTCCTAAACACAGATCCACTCTGACACATGAACCCACAACATAAAGAGCAAGATCCTGTACCAATGGAGCGATGCACTCGTTTATGTTATTTATGACGGTTTACTCACATTTCTCTTGTTTTCTTTCTCTTGCCACTCAAAGTAAAATGACCTGATTGTTAAAGAATAACATGAAATCATTATTTATCACACTGGGTCAAGCTGAAACGTCGTACTATCTTTGTCATAGCCTTGACTGTGGTGCTCAGACTCTCAGCCACTGAATGTTTTGCTTGCGTATTAGTATGACGCTCTTAGACGGTATTTATCCCTCTTCTGTGGAAGCGTAGACAGACTTGAATGGTAGGACCAGCGCAATGTCTCGAGTTCATGTCTCCAGGTCCCGTAACCTGGTAAATAAACTTCTCCTGTATAAGACATCCTGACTGCTGCCTGTTCTTCATCAATCCTTTCGAGCACTATTGTTATGTCTCTAACACTGACGATGAAAAACAAATGTGTCAAGGCTTTAATCTGAAGCTTCATAAAATATGCAGAGGTTTGAAATTATATTTGAATGCCTTTCATAACAGCAGTTTGAAGAATAGTGATTTCAGTGAAAGTCTCACAACACAAGACGAGTTGCTTCACCACCCGCCTGTGCCCTCAGCCCGTGCCCCCTCACTTTTTACTCACTGATGATGAGCCTCCTCACACGTCTCCAGACCACGTTATTCAGCGCATTCTTCTAAACAAAAAGACTTTAGGAGGTCCCCTGCTCGTACAGTGTGGCCTGGGCCTCACCCGAAGACTATGGCTTTGACTGCACATAGTTTTATCATGAAAACTATGAGCTCTGTTTCCCCTGACGCAGATCCAACCTGTTTAACCATGGCACACGTCCAACAGCAGCATCACATGCTCTCACCTGCTCCACCAGAGGAGAGAACAAGAAAGATAAATGTTATGTTTGTCCCCCTCAGTCTGAGGTCCCAGAGCCAGTCCCAGCCCAGACCAGGCCAGACCAGGGAGGACAGGGCCGTCACTGGAGTCGCCCCAGACTTTAGAACAATCCACATCCACGTCCCAACTGCCTCACAGTGGACGGTTTATTCTCCATCTTTAACACACACTTCTTTGAGCTCTTCTATGTGAAGATGTGAACGGCTTTAGTCACAAACTACCCTTTAATCAAATACCAGCACCGGGAAAGGCTCTAGTGAGAGACGCTCTGCAGAAGGCCTGAGCTCAGAAGACGCTCTGGTTAGGGACCGTCAACAAATGGCTAAACTCCATAGAAAAACAAAGTGATATTTGTATTAAATAGTTTCACATTTGACCCAGTGACCCCAAACCACTTTACAATGTTAGTCCTAGATCCCAGTGGCCCATAAGGAGTCCTAATGTTCTAAAGGTGTTTGGGATCTATTGAAGTAAAACCACACTTTATTTTCCATTGAGTTGCTAGTGTAGTCATTTGTTGACGATCCCTAAAGGTTAGTATCTATTTGATCGACTAAAGCATGAGCAGTGATTCTCTCTCACTCTGTATCACAGGCTCAGTAATACCGGTAATAAAAACACAAACTTTACTCGTAAAAACAGGAGTTATTGTAGTCGTTAAAGAATAAAGTTTATTTATTCAAATGAACACACTCAGTTACAGCTCATGGAAGTCTTCAAAGCCACAGATGGACGGTCAGAGTGTATTAGCTCAGACGGAGCTTTTTCAGCTGGTTTATCAGCTTTAAAGGTCCTATATCATGCAAAATCGACTTTTTGGAGTTTCTAGCCATGTTGTTTTGCTATTTCCTTATCAAAACAACCCCAGAGCGGTTTTTGGCTTCATTCACGCAGTTCTAAGTAATCCTCCTGAATCCTGCTCTCTGAGCAGCTGCTCCGCCCTCTCCTGGTAAACCACTGAGCTGTTCAGTTGTGTCGTCACAAAGGAACGGAAGTGCTCTACGTCTGTAATGTAATGCCTTACGGCCTGATTTTTATTTATAAAACAGCTTTTTCATTATTTTTGTTGTAAGAGAGAAATAAAAAAAAATTTAAAAAAAGGAACTCTCCGACATGTCTGTGCTGTCCCACGAGGCTAATCAAACGCACCCCCAGCCGGAGGATCCATGGATCCGAGCATAAGTCTTGTTTTTGAAGACTGAGCTCTTTCTAACCTACTCTGGACACGCCTGTTCTTTTTCTTACCGAACGATAATATCACGGTTTGCGTTCTCCAAGAGGAACAGGACTATTCAACCTTCCTAAAGAAGAGTGCACTCGCCAGAAGTTGGGATTTCTTTCTGGATTCACTTTTATCACTTTTATAACCAACGCATGTCCCATGGGGAGGCCAGACTGAGCGGTGAGTTAATCAAAATGCGTGTTAGCGTGTGTGTTAGCCATTTATGAAACTGTTGCACATGTCAACTCCTTATAACTGCATTATGTGAAGTAACTTCACTTTTTGCAGCGATATTTATATGTATAATTGGCGGAGCCAATACAGGTAGAGGGCGCTCTGGGAGTGGCTCTACCAAAAAGGATAAAGGGTGAGCCAATCTAGTGCCAGGTGTGGTGCTACAGAGGCAAATGGTTTTGACCGTGCTCGTGCGTGTGTTTTTAACTATAACCAACGAAGTTCAAATCATCCTGCACATAGCCAAAGCACGCGTTCATCCAACTTTTAAATGCGCCACAACAATATGTCAAAACCTACTCTCATCGTGACGTTGGAGAAGTAACTGCATTCGCCTGCCGCTGCCAACGCTGAGGACCACCTGGCAGACTAAGAACTGGGTGCAAAGAGCCTACGCGACCTGGAAACTACCGGCGTGGTGTGTCAGGAGCTCGTGGTGAAAAGCTGGGGGACTGGGTCTTACCGGAGCCACGGAGCGTATTGACCGAGGTGGGTTTGGCGCAGCAGAGGTGCAGCGGAATCACCGGGACAGACTGGGTCTTCCTGGTGTGCGGAGAGGAGACGGAGAGCGAAGCGGAGCCACACCGCCGTCAAGCCCGCCTGATTACCATCCTGCAGGTCAAGCCAGCCTCATTTGGCAGCTTCCGGTGTGCTTGTTTTGATCACGTCTACAGCCTCATCGGGATCAGGCTGGTGTATGTACTGCAATGACAACTTCACTCCAATAGATGGCGGTGTTAGCCTACTTTTTAGGATCATTACACAACTGCTGGTGATGTGCATGGAAATAACTTTCGTAACACAAAAAAAGATGTGAGAACCAACATACGCGAACAGTTTTCCAGGCGAATCAGAAATAATGCCAATTTAATTTGAATATTATTACTGCACCAGAGCTTATTGTTACTGAACAACTCAAGTAATTGAAGTAGAAGTTTGTTCTTTATTATTATTAAAAGAATTTCTGTCTCTCCCCGTCGTTACAACGCCGTTATTGTTACTGGGTAAACAAAGTGGCACGTTACAATTGGACTGAATGAGCGCCGCGGTGTCAGCTCACACAGCAGGAGCAGTGAGAGGGTGGGCGGAGTCTCACGGAGTACTCACGCTGCTCCAAAAACAACGTGTGTCCCAGACCCGCGGCTCGTCCTCCCCACAGCGCGGCCGCGGGGGAGAATCCAGTTAGCGATCATTGTCAATGATTCATTGATCTGTAGTGTTGGAACTTATTTTTAACCCAAAGACGCAGAATCGGTGGAGACGCGTCTTTCCCCCCTCCCCGTGTCTCTCTCAGCGCAGGCTCCTCTCTCCCCGCTCTACGCTCCAGAGACATTGTTTGCGTTTTGCCTGATGAATGAACGGAGAGACCTGAATAATGCCTGTGCGTAAAGTCTGATCGTTGGCTGCGTTGGCACATGTTTCTTTTACTCCTGTTCCTCCCCATTCTCTTTGAATACAGCCGTATTCCTACATTAATTAAACAGCGGTGCATACACTGGTCAATACCATTCAGTCACAGAGGCTTCCCCCCCACTCTACCCCCCATTCAGTTCATTCAGTTACTATGAACATCTTTGACTTGATAGTACATAAATCCAAACACCTGTCTGTTCTACTCATTCACACTAACTTTTGAAAACTGCATTATAGAGTAATTCAGTTACTAACTCAGTTACTTTTTGGAACAAGTAGTGAGTAACTATAACTAATTACTTTTTTAAAGTAATGTTCCCAACACTGGTGATATCCGTCATTAAGTGTCTGTCACACAAAATAAAGTTACATACAATATTGGGAAAATATTTCATATGTATGTACACATCATAACAATCATCCATATCAGATTATAACATTTCATACAGCGGGCCATTTGAAGTATCATTTACTCATTATCAATTTCATTGATCTCAAGTATATATGAAGTATCCTACTCTCATCTCTTACTCTCACCACTGAAATGGTGGGCTCAGATTTAATCTTTCTTCACTTTACTCCTTCAGGGACAGCCGACAGGGCACGGCCAGTCCAAGGAGACGGCACTTCAGCTAACAAAAGAACAATAGGCAGGTAATTGGCAGTGATCATCTATGAATAGGACAGGACTGACCGATACTGGGGTGAGCAGGTCGTTAGAGACGCTCTACTTCAAAGGTGTTTACCCACAGGTGAGAGTAGCTGTGATTAGAGGGGAGGAGCCAGGCCAACCCCAACTCCTCCTCCTGGTCTTTATCTACGCTGTGGGCTGAGCGGACTTTGGTCCGCTGACGAAGCCTTTTGGATGAGAGGCGAAACGTTCGAGACTTCAACTACCGAGTACAGAAGATGACTCAAGTACCTTCATTGAAGATTGACAACTCCTGTACGACTGAGAGCTTACACAGACATAAAATAAAGAAATACTAATCTTCACAATAACATTTAGAATTATTCCAGTGATCAAAGGTTTCTCCATAGATCTATTTGGGAAATTGTCATTTCAAGGACCATTTTCTCAAACAAAAATAACAACAAAAAACACAAAAATGTTTGACATTGGTGTAACAAATTCTCTGCCTATCCCACAGACTTACAATGTTCTAGCTTTGGACTTAACTACAAGTTGAATTTACAGAGATTCCTAGCCTCATTTATTTAGTCTTGATTTTTTTTTGAATTTTGAACACTGGGATATTGAAATTGTTACAGATTTCCCACTAAAAACATTTTTGTAGCTAACATGTCACAGAATAAACCATACATTTTAATATGGCTAGATCTGTTATTCAGATTTCATTGCAGAAAATAGCATTGTGAAATGTAGGCAATTTTTAGGCATAGAACGACAGAAAAATGAGTTATGTTTTTGACATTTCAAACGTTTCATAATTCACCTGCAATCTCACTTTATATTAAAATATACCTTTGATTATTAATCAGGGATAAACCTTTGATTAGTGATCTGAGGTGATCAAAGTCTATTTAAGCCCACCTCCAATGGAGGCAGTCCTCTGATCATCAGTCAGTACAGCTGGTGGTGTGCTACTGGGAGGTAATTGTATGTGCATGTGCATGTGAAACAGCATTTTTCTACTAGAAAAGAACTAAAGTCAGGAAGATGACGAAAAGGAAGGCATACAGTATGCAAGGGTAAGTAAATGGCACAAACATGGTGAACATTTTACTCATTTTACTCTTGACAAAAATAAATAAAACAAATAAATAATGATAAATACAGAGAGCATGCTAGATATCATTGCATATATCTAATAATGAGTTTGTGATGTTTCAAGTAACCTAGTAGATGTGTTGTGTAGTGTGTATGAGTTGAGTCAATTTATGCCAGTTGCAAGCAAAATCCAGGTGATGTTTTTTCTGAACATCACCTGGATGTTCAGAAAAACATAGTACTATACATAGTACTGTATAGTATGTTGAATGCAATGATTTTCTTTTATTTAGGAATACATTCTATGGGTAGAAAATATTAGTGTGAAGTAGAGGTTCGCTCGGGCCCAAAAAATCAAGCCCGACCAAACCCAAGCCTGCGGGCCTAAAGCCCGACCCGGCCCGAGCCCGATCAATTAACTTGAACTGTCGCCCGAGCCCGAAAAAACCCGACATAAATTATTTCTTTAAGGCTCGGATAGGAGCATCTGTGCAGTGCTTTCAGCAGCAGCACCATGTGTGAGAGGTACGCGGCTACGCGGCTACGCGCACGGCACACGTGCACGCAGCAGTAGCGCACATACCTGGGCAATTAACGTGAACCTGTAACCTGTGCTATAGGCTGTAAATGTATCCCCCACGCCCTTGTACACTGTCAATCAATCAATCAATCAATCAATCAATCAATCACTGTAAACTCACAATTTCTATGTTTTATGTAAAGGGGATCTTTGCAGACACGGACAGGGCAGGGGTATACAGACGCCTCAAAACGCCATACAAAACTGACCAATTTGCAAAGACAAGTAAGCAACCTCAAATGAAGTCATACTGCCTTTGCTACGCCCAATCCCGTCAGATCTTGGAAGCTAAGCAGGGAAGGGCCTGGTCAGTACTTGGATGGGAGACCGTTTGGTAACACCAGGAAGCCTAGTGAATGTAGTGAGTGAGTGGTGGTGGTGGTCAGAGGGGCAGACTGGTTGCCTCGCTTCCGTCAGTCTACGCCAGGGCAGCTGTGGCTACAACAGTAGCTTACCACCACCAAGTATGGAGTGAATGAATAATGACGACAGTGTAGCGCTTTGAGAAACTTGGTAATACAGGCTTGTAAAGCGCAATACAAGTGTAAGTCATTATTATTATTATTAAGTCTTCTCCTGTAAGAATAAATGACATTTACATGGTATAATGTGGTCATGTGTCATTTATACAGAACATCACCATGGCCAACCACACACAGGGGATCATGGAGAAGAGTCAGTGGGACCTCAAACATCTGAGGTTCCAGTCGCGCACCTATAGCCGGCTAGATGATGTGGTCCTGCAGTATCAGGCTCTTCATAAATCTCTGTTACGAGAGTACAGAGATACTGCAAGAGTCTTCAATATGAAGGTATAATATTGGCTGTAGTCAATGGTGTACAATATTTATAGGTTTGTAGCATATGTATGTGTGGGTTACAGCTGCTTGCAAGTACTACTGTATTAGGCCTCCTGCATTGGAGTAGCGTATACGTATAAAGTCAGTGGTTTCCAGCCTGTTCCCCCTGTGCATGCACCCCCCCCCCATCCAAAACTGTGGCTCTCACAAATGTATCAAAACATGAAAATAACTAAGTATTTATGTCAAACAAATACACTTACATTGGAGTGTGCCATGCACCTGTACTCTCTTCTCAGTCATATTTGATTATTTTGAAGCTTATATAATTTGCTCAAGTAATATCTTTTATGACTTGACCCTATGACCCGGCCTCCCCCCGGTGAGGACAACACAAGTCAAGACACTATCTGAACTTAATGCCTTATGAGAAAGAACTGAACTGTCAAATATAGAGATACAAACCGTCTGGACAGCAGTATAGCCTGATGCAAATGTTGCCACACAAAGAAAGATGTAGGGGAGACCAGGTATGGTTGTAACACTTTTTGCTCCAGCATCTGTAACTCACAGAATGTTTGAGCTAGAGTTCTCAAACTTTTATACAAAGTACCCACATTTGTTAACTACAAGTGGCACCAATTCAAACCTCTGCAAGAATATCACAGACCTCATGAGCTGATGCTCTGACTGCCCTCTACCAACTGGCCATATTACACCCTGGCTTTTTAAGGCACCTCACTAAACAAGGCAAACAACAAAAATAATAAACAATCACAACCAATATTTCACAGTGGAAATGGGAATGACAGTAATAATGGGTAGTGTTGACTATGTAATACTTAATAATACACAAATCAATGGTCAATTAATAGAATGGTGACTCGTGGTTATAAGTAATGATTGGATATGGTTATTATATGAATGGGAAGGAGGAAAAAGAAAAGTACAAATTGAAAATAAACATAAAATTAAAATAAATGTTTATATATTGTTTATTTATTTGGATCCCCATTAGCTGTCTCCAAATGGACAGCTACTCTTCCTGGGGTCCGGTTCAAGCAATTACAATATTCACATCATGCAGTTAAATTGAAAAAAAAACACTTCACATACAAACCTCTCCTCAGTTATACACATATGCACACATATAAATAATTTATCTGTATAGATATAGACATACACACACAAACAGACTTAGGCTTCCATCAGAAAATGTCTTTTCAATAGTCTTTTAAAAGAGAGCTTTGTTTCAGCCTGTTTAACAGCTGGTGGCAGTTTGTTCCATAAAGTCACAGCTCTGAATATGACCGACCTACGCACGGCTTCTGTTCTGGGTTTGGGGCGGGTCTAATGACCCTGAGTCGCTTGCCTAGTTGGATAGTTGTGCAGATCTCTCACATAATGTAAAAGGTTGTACAAATGAGTAGGTTTTGACTATAGCATACATTTCTGAAGAAAGTCATTAAATGACATTTGAGTCTATCTTCTACTCTGAGCCATGAGAGACGGGCATGATGCTCAGCTGAGCTCTGTCCCCACACGAGTGGGCAGCCCAGAGCCAGCCTGGCAGCCTTGTTCTGTGCTGTCTGCAGTTTCGTCATGTGTTTCTTAGCTGCACCTGACCACACCACAGAGCAGTAGTCCAGGTGAGACAAGGCCAATGACTGAACCACCAAAACTCTAGAAGCCGGTGTCATGAATGAGCAGCACCTTCTAATATATGCCATATTTCTACCCATTTTTTTCACAACAGTGTCAATGTGCTTATCCCAAGAAAAACGTTCATCGAAAGTAACTCCAAGGAGTTTTACCTCCTGAACCTGCTCTATTGCATGTCTTTTAATACAATGTTAAGTGGATCGTCACTATCTTGGTGTCGAGATCTAAACAACATACTCTTTGTTTTAGACACATTCAAAACCAGTCTGTTTTCGTGAATCCAGTCAAATAACAACTGCAAATCATCCTGTAGTGTATTCCTCAGCTCAGAGTTACTTGATGCTGCAAAGTAAACAGTGGCGGCATCTGCATAGAGAGTTGCGCTGCACCTTTAAGGCCATACTGCATATCATTAATGAAAATTGAAAAAAGCAGTGGTCCCAAACAATTGCCTTGAGGTACACCACACTGCAGATGTTTGGCGCAGAAAAGCTTCCATTAAAAAATACTGATTGTGATCTACAAGTTAAGTAACTATTCATTCATTTCAGTGGTGTAGCATCAAATCTATATGCAGATAATTTTTCAAGTAGCAGTTTATGATCCACCAAATCAAAAGCTGCGCTGAAATCTAGGAATACTGCACCCACCATCAACTTCTTATCAATATAAGACAACCAATTATCTGTCATTTCTGTAAGTGCTGTACATGTCGAGTGATTTTCCCTGTATGCATGCTGAGATCCAAAATTTATCTCATTTATATTTAAATAATTAAAAATCTGTTTAAAAACAAGTATCGGAAGAATGCTAATTGGTCTACTGTGAACAGCAGTTAGACTGACATTTCTACCATTTGAGAGTGGAAGTATTTTGGCCGATTTCCACATCTGAGGAAAAATTCCCTGCTCTAAGCTTAGGTTGAAAATGTGACAGACTGGAAAAGCTATTGTGTTTGCAGCAAATTTAAGCAATCGACCATCCACCTCATCAATTCCTGATGGTTTGTTGACATCTAGCGTGAAAAGAGACTTTTCAACTTCTGCTGAACTTAACATATTAAATGTGAAATTACAATTTTTGTTTTTAATAATTAAATCTTTGATTATTTTGGATGAAGTGCCAAAATACCCTGATTTATACTACCTATATATATATATATATATAAATATATATATATATATAGGTAAACTGCATACATTTCTATCTTTTGTTATATTTTCTTTCTTTGGAAGTCTTGTAAACCTCATGTGATTTTCTGCTTGTAAATATGAATGCTTTCCTTTAGCAATGCTGCTGTTTCGTAAGGTTAATGCGGACAATCTTAATTGTGTAATTCAGGAATTTGTAATGTAAAGTGTTATATTGGATGAAACAGGTGATGCTGCTAATATCACTGTAACCGGGATGTAAATTAATTTTGAATATGGGGTAGGCACTTATGAGCTTCTTGCTCCGGCCTACTCCTTTTGAGTTTTTGTTACTTTATTTATTTTATTTATGCACTGCAACAATGCTAATGTAAATAATCACTAAAATAAATCAAATCAAATCAAAAGTAAGTGTTATTAACTGTATATAGGGTTACAACCATCCCCACCCCTGCAGCCATTGTTTAGCAAGCTGTATAAGCATAATGGTTTGCAATTAGCATGGGAAATGTGCATCACATTTTGCCTGAGAAACTACAATGTAATGTAAGTCATATGGTTGTATGTGCAATAGTATAAGCACTAAACAAAATATAGTCTTGGTCAAAAATTTACTTTCTTACCTCAAAATCAATTTTCTTTCTCTATAGAATCTGCATGAACCTGTTTACAACCTTGACAACCACCATGTGGGTTCAGGGAGGAAGTGGGTAAACACTGATATGATCATTTGACTCTTATCTTGGTGGTGTTACAACTCTGCCCATGTTACAACCATACCCGGTCTCCCCTATTGTTCGGTTCATTCTCAAGACAGATGGGTCTTTCATCCGTCATTGTGAATGTGACTTTGTATATTATGGGCCTAGTTTGTGGCTTAAGGATGTGTTATCAAGTAGAATGATATTGTGCAAGTACCACACACACCGTCCACTACAACAGTGTTGTACATAGAGGTATCAATTATGCAGGTTACGAAGTGCACACCCCACAATTTCTGCTTCAGTGTTTCAAATGAAGTGCCGGGATTCACCAGTAGCATACTCGGTACCTGGCACTTTAAATAAATAATAGAGAAAATGGCCATTCAGAGTTCCGGTACCTCCAGCTTGTAGGTTACATATACTCCATGTCTGTTATTTGTAACTATTCAACATGTCAAAGTTACGGCCTTATGCAGAGATTGTCATTATAGTAAAAATAGGTTTCTGAGAGCCATTCAACTGTGGACCAGGTGTCCAAGACGTGTACATGTGCTCCATATTAGTTTTAACCCTACGTGATGAAGCTTTTCACAATAAAGGCCTTGTTACACAGGGATTTCCATTATAACAGCTAATTGCCGTAAATACAGAAGGTTTCTGAGAACGATTCCACTGTGGACCAGTTTTTCATAATTCTCTGGGAACCAGTTGGTCCCCGAGGGTGACAAGTCTGTTTCTTTTTATTCTTTTTACCTTTGAACTGAGCATGTCAGCTCTACATTTACATGGGTATTGAAATGTGACTTGCTCCATGATGCTTTGCCAATTTAAAGTTAATGGTCAAAACACAGGTAGACATTTATATTCGAAAATTATAATGTAATGACAAATTAAGCACCTTAAAATACGTTGCTCAAAATCAGTGCCTCACATTGTTATTAGGCCCGAGCGCCATCAGGGCTGGCGAAGGGGCTCTTGTAATCATATAGAGTGCGCGGAGCGCATAAAACGAGCACAAAGCAAAAAAAAAATATATATTTGTAAAAAAAATAATAATAAAGACATTCAAACAAATGTACTCTTACATACATTTTGTTACTACATTCCATTGTTTTCCATAATTATTGTAATTAAAAGCCTTTTTCACATTACAACACTTTAATGAGATTGTTTTGTTGTTGCTTACAATGGGTATTTGTAAATTTGTTAAATAGGCACAATATATCAAAATCTGTTCCACATTATCCTTCTGCTTATCGTGATCCTTCTGTCTATAATGTGAACAACATGAACCGCCACAATGCTATCTATTGTCTATTTTAACACCGGACCCTGCTGCACCAGAAGTGCACAGACAACAACTGTGAGCTGCCCTATGGTCTAACAAACAGGAACAGGGCGGGCTCTGCACTGCTGCTTTGTTTTAAATATCTCATCGCTCTTTACATAAACAATACTGACACAATCCAAAAGTCTAGAGGCTTCACTCTGAAACAAAGAGGAATCTGTAGGAAAAGTGTGGGACAGAAGCCTGACTGCACAGTTACTAAAGACAAGTCTGATCATGTTTCCACTGAATCTATGTTCATCCTCTTTGATACAGAATGTGCTTTTGGAAAATAAATCAATCCTAAAGACTCACCTGGATCTGACGCTCGCAGACACAGACAGCTCTGAGGAGAGTTTATCTGAAGCCTGGGTGAGTCCAGAAAACAGCAGCTTCCAGTAAAACATGTGACCTGCTCAGCCAATCACAGAGCAGCAGAGTTGTGTGTGTGCACGTGTGTGTGTGTGTGTGTGTGTGTGTAAACTAAACACTGCAATCAGAGGGAATGACTCAGCTCAGGGTAACGTCACTTTAGACTCTTTTACTCCACATTGAGCTCCTTTTACTAAAGTCCATTTAATGATGACGACTCAGCTCGAACAATCCATTCAAATGTCCCAAACTTTAATCCAAGTCCTAAACTGAGCGAGTTAAGGTGAAGTTTTGTTTCCAGTTTGGGGAATATTTCTGATAAATGGTGAATCTATACTTGTATATAACAAAGTGCAAACACTCAACAACATGAAGAAAACAGACAGAAGTTGGCAGAGGATATGGAGGAGGTGAAAAGGTCTTTAACCTCTTAAGCCCCACCTTAACTGAACACATTTGCTCCAGTTCAGCTTTACTCAAATCTAAAAGCTTCTTGGAAAAAAGCATCAAAATAGCTACAAAAATGTGACAAAAAAGTGATGGAAAAAAGTGGCAAAAACGAGAGGAAAAAGCTCCATTTAGATGAGTTGTGTAGGTCTTAGCTTTCAAATGAGGCTGTGACCTTTGGGTAAAGCTGAACTGGAGAAAATGGGGTTTAAGAGGTTAGATATTATAAACTCGTATTACATTTGACAGAAAGGGGTCCTGCGTCGCTGGTTGATTTTGGAGGTCTCAGCCTTAAACCTTAGGCTGTCTACAATAAAAGGAAAACCTTTGGCTTCAGTCGTTATAAACCAGTCACACTGTTGCATACGCCAATCCAGAGTATCTAAAACATGCTCAACAGGGGACGTGTTATTCAAAATGTCATCAGTAAATCCCACTTTTCCCAGACTCCTCACTCCCCCTGGTGGACGGTGAGGAGTCTGCAGCTCTGGGAAGTAAAGAGGTGAGCCATAGATTTGTCTACAAGATCCTGTTTGGAAGATCTGCACATTTACAATACTGAGTTCATCTCCAAACATCAAGAAGTGTTGGGAAATGGGAGAAATGTAGGGAAATATTTGGGAAAAAATGATCCTTGTTTTAGTCCAGTTTTGCTCAGACTAAAAACCACGAGGAAGAACTCTGCTCTTCATGAGTCTTCACGCTCACGTCCACAGCTCTGGTCACGTCACATCATTGGAAAACTTTAAAATAAAATATATGTTTTTAATGCTTTACAATTTAAATTTCCTAAAAATATTAATGTTAAACAATATCAAATGCTCCTCACATTTAAAGCCATAAAGGGGTATGGCTCCGCTTTATCTCCAAGACGCTATCGTTCCATATCAGCCAACCAGAGACTCCGCTCTCAAAACTCAGGGCTACTAGTGATTCCTCGGGTCTCCAAAATCACTGTAGGAGGAAGAGCCTTTAGCTACCAGCTCCGGTTTTATGGAATAAACTTCCAGCTCACGTTAAAGAAGCAGACACAGCCCCTACATTTAAGACTAGGCTCAAAACGTACCTCTTTGAATTAGCTTATGATCAGGTCAGTTAGGTAAAGCACTAACCCTCAGCCTGAAGTAAAGCTGCCTTAGGAGAAACACTGCTGTGGGAAGTACGGTACACTGAGCGCTATCCTCTTCTTCTTCTTACTGCAAACTTGTCTTATTATGATACAATACTTATCTTATCTGTAGTCTGTTCATTACTATTCACATGGTGTCTCCTGTCCCACTCCCCCTTGGGAGTGTCTGTCTAGATCGAATGGAGGAACCCGGCTGAACGGAGGAACCCGGCTGAACGGAGGGACCCTGCCCACTGGATTGACAACAGGGACTGGATGGTCTCGATCCTGGTCCTTCTGCTGAGGGGATCCCATCGGCCTGGGTCTCTATAGCCTGTCCGTCCATGGGAGTGGATCTTTCCAGCCTGTGGTTCTCCCCGAGGTTTCTCGTTTCTCCCACCGGGTTTTTGAGTTTTCCTTGCCGTGCTGGAGAGTCTAAGGACAGGGGACACCCGCGCCGCTCGTCGCCACTGCTGACGCTCATTGGACATTATGTTTGCCTGGATACTTGATTTAAATGTTGTAATCTGTAAAGCACTTTGTGATGCCTTCGGTATGAAAAGCGCTTTATAATAAAGTTTGATTGATTGATTGAATATATTTGCCTTTGTCTGAAACTCCAGATGATGGTCACACTTCTGTGGATTATCTTTGTTATTTATTCCAATATACTTGTTTTGGTTTGTTCCATCGAGAAGCAGACAGTATGTCCTTGTGACGGTTTAGACATAAAATAAAACGGAAAACTTAAAACACAAAGATAAATAAAGATATATTTATATTAATAAGCCAGGAGGGATAATAACAATAATATAAAAACAACTGCCAAACCGTCACAGAACGATACACGGATTATTATTTAAAAAGCTGCAGCTCAAACCATAGAATCGGACAAATGCTGAAAAGAGAATCAGGCTTTGTTTCGACACAAGGCTTAAAAACCGGACGGACAAGACAAAATCACAGACGTAACTAATCGTATTATAGGGTTAGGGTTTTACTATAAGTTATTTATATTATTTATTATGTTTGTGTCTGTTAATCCGTACATGAGCCTTATATTACAGACATAATGACTGGTTAGGGCGGGAGATGGGAGTGAGGAGGTTAGTGCGGGTGATGAGAGTGAGGAGGTTAGTGTGGGTGATGGGAGTGAGGAGGTTAGTGTGGGTGATGAGAGTGAGGAGGTTAGTGCGGGTGATGAGAGTGAGGAGGTTAGTGCGGGTGATGGAGTGAGGAGGTTAGTGTGGGTGATGAGAGTGAGGAGGTAGTGCGGGTGATGAGAGTGAGGAGGTTAGTGTGGGTGATGGGAGTGAGAGTTAATGTGGGTGATGGGAGTGAGGAGGTTAGTGTGGGTGATGGAGTGAGGAGGTTAATGTGGGTGATGGAGTGAGGAGGTTAGTGCGGGTGATGGGAGTGAGGAGGTTAGTGCGGGTGATGAGAGTGAGGAGTTAGTGCGGGTGATGGAGTGAGGAGGTTAGTGTGGGTGATGAGTGAGGAGGTTAGTGAGGGTGATGAGAGTGAGGAGGTTATGTGGGTATGAGAGTGAGGAGGTTAGTGAGGGTGATGAGAGTGAGGAGGTTTAGTGTGGGTGATGAGAGTGAGGAGGTTAGTGCGGGTGATGAGAGTGAGGAGGTTAGTGTGGGTGATGAGAGTGGAGGAGGTTATGAGGGTGATGAGAGTGAGGAGGTTAGTGCGGGTGATGAGAGTGAGGAGGTTAGTGCGGGTGATGGAGTGAGGAGGTAGTGAGGGTGATGAAGTGAGGAGGTTAGTGTGGGTGATGGGAGTGAGGAGGTTAGTGTGGGTGATGAGAGTGAGGAGGTTAGTGTGGGTGATGGAGTGAGGAGGTTAGTGTGGGTGATGAGAGTGAGGAGGTTAGTGCGGGTGATGGAGTGAGGAGGTTAGTGTGGGTGATGAGAGTGAGGAGGTTAGTGCGGGTGATGGAGTGAGGAGGTTAGTGTGGGTGATGAGAGTGAGGAGGTTAGTGCGGGTGATGGAGTGAGGAGGTTAGTGCGGGTGATGGAGTGAGGAGGTTTTAGTGTGGGTGATGGGAGTGAGGAGGTTAGTGTGGGTGATGAGAAGTGAAGGAGGTTAGTGTGGGTGATGAGAGTGAGGAGGTTAGTAGCGGGTGATGGAGTGAGGAGGTTAGTGTGGGTGATTGAAAGAGTGAGGAGGTTAGTGTGGGTGATGGGAGTGGAGGAGGTTATGGGGTGATGAGAGTGGAGGAGGTTAGTGTCGGGATGGAAGTGAGGAGGTTAGTTGGCGGGTGATGGGAGTGAAAGGAGGTTAGTGTGGGTGATGGGAGTGAGGAGGTTAGTTGGTGGGTGATGAGAGTTGAGGAGGTTAGTGTGGTGATGAGGTGAGGAGGTTTTAGTGAGGGTGATGAGAGTGAGGAGGTTAGTGTGGGTGATGGGAGTGAGGAGGTTTAGTGTGGGGTGATGAGAGTGAGGAGGTAGTGCGGGTGATGAGTGAGGAGGTTAGTGCGGGTGATGGAGTGAGGAGGTTAGTGTGGGTGATGGGGTGAGGAGGTTAGTGCGGGTGATGGAGTGAGGAGGTTATGTGGGTGATGAGAGTGAGGGGTTGTGTGGGTGATGAGAGTGAGGAGGTTAGTGCGGGTGATGGAGTGAGAGGTTAGTGCGGGTGATGAGAGTGAGGAGGTTTAGTGATAGAGTGAATGAGAGTGAGGAGGTTAAGTGCGGGTGATGGAGTGAGGAGGTTTTAGTGCGGGTGTGGAGTGAGGAAGGTTAGTGTGGGTGAATGGGAGTGAAGGAGGTTAGTGCGGGTGATGAGTGAGGAGGTTAGTGTGGGTGATGAAAGAGTGAGGAGTTAGTGTGGGTGATGAAGAGTGAGGAGGTTAATGGCGGGTGATGGAGTGAGGAGGTTAGTGCAGGTGATGGGAGTGAGGAGGTTAGTGTGGGTGATGGAGTGAGGAGGTTAGTGCGGAGTTGAGGAGTGAGGAGGGTTAGTTGGGTGATGGAGAGTGAGGAGGTTAGTGTGGGTGATGAGAGTGAGGGAGGTTATGCGGGTGATGGGAAGTGAGGAGGTTAGTGTGGGTGATGGGAGTGGAGGAGGTTAGTGGTGGGTGATGAGAGTGAGGAAGGTTAGTGTGGGTGATAGAGTGAGGAGGTTTAGTGTGGGTGATGGAGTGAGGAGGTAGGGTGGGTGATGGGTGAGGAGGTTAGTGTGGGTGATGAGAGTGAGGAGGTTGTGTGGGTGATGGAGTGAGGAGGTTAGTGTGGTGATGGGGTGAGCAGGTTTAAGTGTGGTGATGGAAGTGAGGAGGTTAGTGTGGGTGATGGAGTGAGGAAGGTTAGTGGCGGGTGATGAAGGTGAGGAGGTTAGTGTGGGTGATGAAAGAGTGGGAGGTTAGTGGCGGTGATGGAAGTGAGGAGGTTATGTGTGGGTGATGAGAGTGAGGAGGTTAGTTGCGGGTGATGGAGTGAGGAGGTTAGTGTGGGTGATGAGAGTGAGGAGGTTAGTGCGGGTGATGAGTGAGGAGGTTGTGTGGGTGATGGAGTGAGGAGGTTAAGTGTGGGTGATGAGAGTGAGGATGTTAGTGTCGGGTGATGAGAGTGAGGAGGTTAGTGCGGTGAAATGGGAGTGAGGAGTTAGTGGTAGAGGTGATGGGAGTGAGGAGGTTAGGCGGGTGATGAGAGTGAGGAGGGTTAGTGGTGGGTGATGGGAAGTGAGGAGGTTAGTGCGGGTGATGGAGTGAGGAGGTTAGTGTGGTGATGAGAGTGAGGAGGTTAGTGTGGGTGATGAGTGAGGAGAGTTAGTGTGGGTGATTGAGAGTGAGGAGGTTAGTCGTGGGTGATGAGTGAGGAGGTTAGTGCGGGTGAATGAGTGAGGAGGTTAGTGTGGGTGATGGAGTGAGGAGGTTAGTGTGGGTGATGGAGTGGGAGGTTAGTGTGGGTGATGAGAAGTGAGGAGGTAGTGTGGGGTGATGGAGTGAGGAGGTTAGTGCGGGTGATGAGAGTGAGGAGGTTAGTGTGGTGATGGAGTGAGGAGGTTTAGTGCGGGTGATGGAGTGGGAGGTTAGTGGTGGGTGATAGAGAGTGAGGGGGTTAGTGTGGGTGATGGAGTGAGGAGGTTAGTGTGGGTGATGAGAGTGAGGAGGTTAGTGTGGGTGATGGAGTGAGGAGTTAGTGCGGGTGATGAAAGTGAGGAGGTTAGTGTGGGTGATGAAGTGAGGATGTTTAGTGTGGTGATGAGAGTGGAGGAGGTTAGTGTGGGTGATGGAGTGAGGAGGTTTTAGGTGCCTGCGTCAGAGAGTGAAGGAGGTAGTGTGGGTGATGGACTGAGGAGGTGTTTAGTGTGGGTGATGAGAGTGAGGATGTTAGTGGAGTGGGTGATGAAGAAGTGAGGATGTTAGTGTGGGTGATGAAAGTGGGAGGTTAGTGTGGTGATGGAGAGTGAGGATGTTGTGTGGGTGATGAGAGTGAGGAGGTTAGTGTGGGTGAATGAGAGTGAGGAGGTTAGTGCGGTGTGGGAGTGAGGAGGTTAGTGCGGGTGATGGAGTGAGGAGGTTAGTGCCGGGTGATGAGAGTGAGGAGGTTAGTGCGGTGATGAGGAGTGAGGAGGTTAGTGCGGGTGTGGGAGTGAGGAAGGTTAAGTGTGGGTTGAATGAGTGAGGAGGTTAGTGTGGGTGATGGAGTTGAGAGGTTATGCGGTGATGAGAGTGAGGAGGTTAGTTGCGGGTGATGGAGTGACGGAGGTTAGTGGCGGGTGATGAGAGTGAGGAGGTTAGTGCGGGTGATGGGGAGTGAGGAGTTAGTGTGGGTGATGGGAGTAGGAGGTTAGGTGTGGTGATGGAGTGAGGAGGTTAGTAGCGGGTGACTGAGAGTGAGGAGTTAGTGCGGGTGATGAGAGTGAGGAGGTTAGTGTGGGTGATTGGGGAAGTGAAGGAGTTATGTGGGGTGATGGGAGTGAGGAGTTAGCTGTGGGTGATGGGAGTGGAGGAGGTTATGGCGGGTGATGGGAGTGAGGAGTTAGTGTGGGTGATCGGGAGTGAGGATTAGTGCGGGTGATGGAGGTGAGGAGGTTAGTGCGGGTGATGGAGTGAGGAGGGTTAGTGTGGCGTGATGAGAGTGAAGGAGGTTATGTGGGTGATGGATAGGAGGTTAGTGTGGGTGATGAGAAGTGAGGAGTTAAGTTGTGCGGTGATGGGAGTTGAGGAGGTTAGTGTGGTGATGGGAGTGAGGAGGTTAGTGTGGTGATGGGAGTTGAGGAGGTTAGTGTGGGTGATGAGAGTGGAGGAGGTTAGTGTGGGTGATGAGAGTTGAGGAGGTTAGTAGCGGGTGATGGGAGTGAGGAGGTTAGTGTGGGTGATGAGAGTGAGGAGGTTAGTGTGGGGTGATGAGAGTGAAGGAGTTAGTCGGGTGATGGAGTGAGGAGGGGTTAGTGCAGGGTGGGATGGAGTGAGGAGGTTTAGTGTTGGGTTTTATGAGAGTGAGGAGGTTAGTGTGGGTGGATGAGAGTGAGGAGGTTAGTGTGGTGGATCGGAGTGAGGAGTTAGTGTGGTGATGAGAGTGAGGGAGGTTAGTGCTTGGTGATGGAGTGAAGGAGTTCAGTGTGGGTGATGTGAGTGAGGCAGGTTGTGTGGGTGATGGAGTGAGAGGTTAGTTGTGGGTGATGGGAGTGGAGGAGGTTAGTGTGGGTGATGAGAGTGAGGGAGGTTAGTAACGGGTGATGGGAGTGAGGAGGGGTTTAGTGGCGTGCGGGGTGATGGAGTGAGAGGTTAGTGTGGGTGAATGAGAAGTGAGGAGGTTAGGTGGGTGATGGAAGTGAGGAGGTTAGTGTGGGTTGATGGAGTGAGGAGGTTAGTGTGGGTGATGAAGAGTGAGGAGGTTAGTGTGGGTGATGGGAGTGAGGAGGTTATGTGTGGGTGATGGGAGTGAGGAGGTTAGTGTGTGGGTGGATGAGAGTGAGGAGGTTAGTAGGGTGATGGGAGTGAGGAGGTTAGTGTGGGTGATGGAGTTGAGAGGCTTAGTGTGGGTGATGAGAGGTGAGGAGGCTAGTGAGGGTGATGGAGTGAGGAAGGTTAGTGGTGGGTGATGAGAGTGAGGAGGTTATGTGGGGTGATGAGAGTGAGGAGGCTTAGTGTGGGTCATGGAGTGAGGAGGTTAGTGTGGGTGATGAGAGGTGAGGAGGTTAGTGTGGGTGATGCGTGAGTGAGGAGGTTAGTTGTGGGTGATGAGTAGTGAGGAGGTTAGTACGGGTGATGGGGAGTGAGGAGGTTATGTGATGGGAAGTGATGGAGTTAGTGTGGGTGATGGGAGTGAGGAGCTTAGTACGGGTGATGAGAGTGAGGAGGTTAGTGTGGTGATGAGAGTGAGGGAGGTTTAGTGGGGTGATGGAGTGAGGAGGTTAGTGTGGGTGATGAGAGTGAGGAGGTTAGTGTGGGTGATGGGAGTGAGGAGGTTTAGTGTGGGTGATTGAGTGAGGAGGTTAGTGTGGGTGGATGGAGGAGGAGGTTAGTGTGGGTGATGGAGTGAGGAGGTTAGTGTGGTGATGAGTGAGGAGGTTAAGTGCCTGGTGTGGAGTGAGGAGGTTAGTGTGGGTGATTGGAGTGAGGATGTTAGTGTGGGTGATGAGAGTGAGGAGGTTAGGTGCGGTGATGGAGTGAGGAGGTCTAGTGCGGGTATGAGAGTGAGGGGGTAGTGCGGGTGATGAAGTGAGGAGGTTAGTGTGGGTGAGGAGGTTAGTGGTGGGTGATGAGTGAGGAGGGTTAGTGGGGTGATGAGAGTGAGGAGGTTAGTGGTGGGTGAATGAGAGTGAGGAGGGTTAGTGTGGTGATGGGAGTGAGGAGGTTAGTGTGGGTGATGAGAGGGAGGAGGTTTAGTGTGGGGTGATGAGAGTGAGGAGGTTAGTGGGGTGATGAGAAGTGAGGAGGTTAGTGTGGGTGGAATGAAGAGTGAGGAGGTTATAAGTGTGGGTGATTGGAGTGAGGAGGGCTTATAGTCGCGGGTGATGGGGTGAGGAAGGTTTAAGTGCGGGTGATGGGAGTGGAGGAGGTTAGTGGTTGGGTGATGGGAGAGGTGAGGAGTAGTGCGGGTGATGGAGTGAGGAGGTTTAGTGCGGGTGATGGAGTGAAGGTGGAGTGCGGGTGATGGAGTGAGGAGGAGTGCGGGTGATGAGAGTGAGGAGGTTAGTGGCGGGGTGATGGAAGTGAGGAGTTAGTGCGGTGAGGGGTGAGGAGGTTAGTGCGGTGATGGGAGTGAGGAGGTTAGTGTGAGGTGATGGGAAGTGAGGAGGTAGTGTGGGTGATGGGAGTGAGGAGGTTAGTGTGGGTGATGAGTGAGGAGGTTAGTGTGGGTGGATGAGAGTGAGGAGGTTAGTGTGGGTGATGGGAGTGAGGAGGTTAGTGCGGGTGATGGAGGAGGAAGGTTAGTGTGGTGATGGAGTGAGGAGGTTAGTGTGGGTGATGGGAGTGAGGAGGTTAGTGTGGGTGATGGGAGTGAAGGAGGTTTATGCGGGTGATGGAGTGAGGAGGTTAGTGGTGGGTGGATGGAGTGAGGAGGTTAGTGGTGGTGATGGGAGTGAGGGAGGGTTATGTGGGTGATGAGTGAGGAGGTTAGTGTGGGTGATGAGTGGAGGTAGGTTAGTGTGGGTGAGGAGTGAAGGAGGGTTAGTGTGGGTGATGGGAAGTGAGGAGGTTTAGTGTGGGTGCATGAGAGTGAGGAGGTTAGCTGTGGGTGATAGAGGAGGAGGTTAGTGCGGGTGATGAGAGTGAGGAGGTTTAGTGCGGGTGGATGAGAGTGAGGAGGTTAGTGTGGGTGATGAAGAGTGAGGAGGTTAGTGCGGGTGATTGAGAGTGAGGAGGTTAGTGTGGGTGATGGAGTGAGGAGGTTAGTGCGGGTGATGGGAGTGATGAGGTTAGTGCGGGTGATGGAGTGAGGAGGTTAAGTGCGGGTGATGGGAGTGAAGGAGGTTTTAGTGCGGGTGATGGGAGTGAGGAAGGTTTAGTGGGTGATGGAGTGAGGAGGTTAGTGTGGGTGATGGGAGTGAGGAGGTTAGTGGCGGGTGATGGAGTGAGGAGGTTAGTGCGGGTGATGGAGTGAGGAGGTTAGTGTGGTTGATGAGTGAGGAGGTTGTGTGGGGTGATGAGAGTGAGGCGGTTAGTGTGGGTGATGGGATGAGGAGGTTAGTGCGGGTGATGGGAGAGGAGGTTAGTGTGGGTGGGATGGAGTGAGGAGGTTAGTGTGGGGTGATGAGAGTGAGAGGCGGTTAGTGTGGGTGATGGGAGTGAGAGGTTAGTGTGGGTGATGGGAGTGAGGCGGTTAGTATGGGTGATGGGAGTGAGGCGTTAGTGTGGGTGAATGGAAAGTGAGGAGGTTAGTCGGGGTGAATGAAGAGTAGAGGAGTTAGTGTGGGTGATGAGAGTGAGGAGGGTTAGTCGGGTGAATGGAGTGAGGAGGTTAGTGTGGGTGATGGAGTGAGGAGGTTAGTGGTGGTGAGAGAGTGAGGAGGTTTAGTGTGGGGTGATGGATGAGGAGGTTAGTGTGGGTGATGAAGTGAGGAGGTTAGTCGCGGGTGATTGGAGGGAGGAGGTTGTGCGGTGATGGAGTGAGAGGTTAGTGCGGGTGATGAGAGTGAGGACGTTAGTGCGGGTGATGGAGTGAGGAAGGTAGTGTGGGTAGATGGGAGTGAGGAGGTTAGTGCGGTGATGGAGTGAGGGGTTAGTGTGGGTGATGAGAGTGAGGAGGTTTAGCTGTGGGTGATGAGAGTGAGGAGGTTATGTGGGTGATTTGGAGAGTGAGGAGGTTTAGTAAGAGTGATGGGATGAGGAGGTTGTGTGGTGGGTGATGGGAGTGGGAGGTTAGTGTGGTGATGGGAGTGAGGAGGTTTAGTGCGGGTGATGGAGTGCAGCAGAGGTTTAGATCGGGGTTGATGAGAGTGGAGGAGTGTAGTGTGAGGTGGCATGAAAATTGAGGAGGTAGTGCGGGTGATGGGAGTGAGCGAGGTTAGTGTGGTGATGAGAGTGAGGAGGTTAGTACGCGGTGATGGGAGTGAGGAGGTTAGTGTGGGTGATGAGAGTGAGGAGGTTTTAGTACGGGTGATGGAGTGAGGAGGTTAGTGGTGGGTGATGGGCAGTGAGTTGAGGATTAGTGTGGGTGATGAGAGTGAGGAGGTTAGTGTGGGTTGAGTGGGAGTGAGGAGGTTATGAAGGGTGATAGAGTGAGGAGGTTAGTGCGGGTGATGGAGGAGGATAGTTAGTGAGGCGTGGATGAAAGAGTGAGGAGGTTAGGTGGCGGGTGATGGGAAGTGAGGAGGTTAGTGGGGTGATGAGAGTGAGAGTTAGTACGGGTGATGGGAGTGAGAGGTTAGTGTGGGTGATGGGAGTGAGGAGGTTTAGTGTGGGTGATGAGAGTGAGGGAGGTGTAGACGGGTGATGGAGGTGAGGAGGTTAGTGTGGGTGATGGGAGTGAGGAGGTTAGTGTTTGGGTGATGGGAGTGAGGAGGTTGTGTGGGTGATGGAGAGTGAGGAGGTTAGTGCGGGTGAAGTAGGAGTGAGGAGGTTAGTGCGGGTGATGGAGTGAGGAGGTTTAGTGCGGTGTGATGAAGTGAGGAGGTTTAGTGCGGGGTGATGGGAAGTGAAGGAGGTTAGTGCGGGTGAATGAGAGTGAGGAGGTTAGTGTTGGGTGATTGGAGTGAGGAGTTTAGTGCGGGTGATGGGAGTGAGGAGGTTGTGTGGGTGATGGGAGTGAGGGAGGTTAGTGCGGGTGATGGAGTGAGGAGGTTAGTGTGGGGTGATTGGGAGTGAGGAGGTTAGTGTGGGTGATGGGAGTGGAGTTAGTGTGGGTGATGGGAGTGAGGGGGTTAGTGTGGGTGAATGGGAAGTGAGGAGGTTAGTGTGGGTGGATTGGGAGTAGAGGAAGTTAGTGGGGTGATGGGAGTGGGAGGTTAGTGCGGGGTGATGGGTGAGGAGTTAGGTGGGATGATGGGAGTGAGGAGGTTTAGTGTGGGGTGATGGCGAGTGAGGGAGGTGTGTGGTGATGGGAGTGAGGAGGTTAGTGGCGGGTGATGGGAGGGAGGGGGGTTAGTGCGGGTGATGGGAGTGGAGTGAGGTTAGTGCGGGTGGATGGGAGTGAAGGAGGTTAGTGCGGGTGATGGAGTGAGGAGGTTAGTCGGTGATGGATGAGACGTTGTGTGGGTGATGGGTGAGGAGGTAGTGTGGGTGATGGGAGTGAGGAGGTTAGTGCGGGTGATGGAGTGAGGAGGTAGTGCGGGTGATGGAGTGAGTAGGTTAGTGCGGTGACGGAGTGAGGAGTTAGTGTGGGTGACATTGTGACCATCGATGAGGAGGGTAAAGTTCTTGACAGAGAGAAGGAAGATTGGGTCCGGTGATAAGGAGTTCTGTTTTATTTTAGTCCTTTATTAGTCATCTGGATGGCCAACGCGTTTCGACAGATCATTAGTGACTTTGAGAAGTGCTGTTTCTGTGCTGTGGTGTGAACGGAATCTGGATTAAAATTTTTCGAAGAGATGGAGGAGTGGAGATGTTGGTGGAGTTGGGTTATGACGGCGCGTTCCAGAATTTTTGAAAGCAACGGGAGATTGGAGATGGGTCTGAAGTTGTCCAGGTTGTCAGGGTTGAGGCCGGGGATTATCAGGAGGGGTGTGATGGAGGCAAGTTTGAGCGGGGATGGGACAGATCCAGAGGTAAGGGAAGTGTTGATGATGCTGGTGATGAGAGGATTAGAGTTGGTATGCAGGTTTTATGGAGGGGAGATGGGATCGGGTCAAGCTGGCAGTTGGAGAATTTCATGATTGTGAGAAGTTCGGTGGTGTCGGAGGGAGACAGAGGAGAGGAGGGAAGGCTATGGAGTATGAGTGGAGTTCATGTTCAGAGGGAGGAGAAGCGGAGAAAGTGGATGCAAGTGAACAGTGTATGGTATGGATTTTAGTATGGTAGGATGACAGGAAGTTATTGTGTCAGTAGTGAATGTGGAAGTTATATTGTCCTTGGGTTTGATCAGTTTTGCAAATGTGGAGAATAGTGTGCGGGGTTTGGAAGAATTTGAGACCGGGCAGTTTTGAGGGTGGAGTTATATGTGGTTACAGCTTGTTTGGAGGCTTGGGCATGGACAATGAGACCGGATTTACTATAGAGCCTTTCAAGTTGTCTTTTTTGTTTTTGGAGATTGTGGAGATCTGGGGTGAACCAAGGGGCGGAGGTGGAGAAGGAGACTGAGGCAGTTTTGAGGCAGGAGGAGAGTGTGTGGTTGTAGAAGTTGACTAGATCAGAGGCAGTTGGATCTGAGGGAAGCAAAGAGCTGGAGATGGCATGGGATATGGAGGAGGAGAGAGAGATGGGACTGATTGATTTCAGGTTTCAGAATGTAATTGTTCTTGTGTGTTTGGCGGTGGGAGAGGGGGTAATGATGTCCAGGGTGATGGCCAGAGGATCAGAAATTGTGAGGTCGGTCAATGACAGGTTCTGTATGATGAGGGAGGGTGTGGAACAGACCAGGTCCAGGATGTGTCCATGATTGTGTTTGGGAGAAGTGATGTGCAGGGTGAGGTTGAGGCAGTTTGAAATGTCCAAAAAGTCAGATGTGAATTTAGCTGTAGGGGAGTAAAGAACCTTCTGGAGGTTCTGGGTTCCCTGATGGTGACGCTGAGCGGCCTCGACTCGGCCCTGCTCTGTTCTGTAGCAGACTTTTAGGTCAACTGAAGCTACGCGCGGGGCGTTTTGGGAAGCACAAACTTCATTTCTCTGCATGAGTTTGTTTTGGAGCCAACGCTAGAGTTTAAAATCGAGGACAAATGCGGTGGAAAGAGGAGGTACAGCGCCTCATAGAAATATGGGCAGATGATGCTCAACTGTCGAGCCCAGATGGCTCACGTAACTGTATTTAAATATGGAAAACGTGCAACAGCTTGGTATCTTCTAACTTCACTCCAGTTTGGAGCTATACCTTTGCTGGGAGAGGCTAAATGCTAACAACATTTGCGTGACTGAGCGCACGTGTAAAGACCAGACAGGTACGCATCAACTCATCTAAGCTCAGGTAAGAGCTGATCTCAGGATGTAAAAACACTGGCCTGTTCCTTTAAGGACAGCATAGTAACAAATCCATGCCCATAAAGCTGGGAACTGCAATAGTCACATATGTGGAGGGGGTTGTAGGTGTGTGTGGGATATACTGGTCACGTACCCTCCAACACCCCCAGCACCTCCCACAGACCTCCCCCAATGCCCCGTATCAGCATATTCCCCATGAGCCTCATAACTCCACAGAGACAGCCTCACTTTTATATTAGGTTATTCTCATAGAAAACCACTGGAAATGCATTGTCAGGGAAAATGCTCCAAATTCACTATGAACTTAGTTGGATTTGCTCCAAAGATTAAAAAAATTAAACAAAAAATTCAAAAAAAAACTACTGCCATTGTGCAAACGAACAAGTGCAGTTCGTTTTTAACCCACTAGGTGGAGCAGGTGCACCAGTTTAACTCAGTGCTACTCTTCAGTGTAATGTGGTTTCTGTAGTGCATACACTGTAATATCCTCTATATGGGGAAACGGGCCAGACTATAGACTGAAGCAGCATTTTACAACATACAGCGAGGGAAAATATTACTTACCCCGTGTCTAACCCACTCTGCAGAGGAGTTCTCCATGTTTGGTCTGGAGTCTTGCCTTGTATGGTCGGAGGCACAGCTCCTCTGAAAGAAGTCACTCATCACTTGTTACACATATAGTCACCTCTTTCTTCATGATGTATGTACTGGTTTAGTCTGTGTTCTGTTTATGAGCATAACCCTGACTCTGTCCTAAACACTAACCTTAATGATAGGGTTAGGTCTGAACAATACTATCTTTAAGTTTAGACACCAAGGCCACTGAGGGAGCGTGGGCCCTCCTGGCCATACTTTGTGCCCTCTTTAAATTCTAATCCTAAATTGTAGTGTAGGCGAACTTAAACGTCCTAGATCTAAACATATGGTTACTGATCTCTGCCCTGATATGAATATGATCTGATTAATTAACTTCTAACGTTGTTGATATCACTTTAATTAACATAACTTTAATTGGTTATTGTAATGTTTGAGGCTTGGAGGGCCCTTGTTCCATCTCATGGGCTCCTGTGTCCTGTTCACTCAGGCCTACAGGCCAGAGGAGCTCTCCAAGGTGCTGGTGTGGGGAATCTGGTTATCTGGATGAAATGCACTTTAATGGTCAATGTTTCTTCGTGGCTGAGTCCTAAAAGTGCTGTAATTATAAATGTTTTCCGTCTCTAAGAGTGTGCATGATTCATTTTGCAGCTTAAGCAATTAAATTAATTGTGGTCATACCGCCTTTGCGATGCCCAATCCCGTCAGACCTTGGAAGCTAAGCAGGGTAGGGCCTGGTTAGTACTTGGATGGGAGACCGTTCAGTAACACCAGGAAGCCTAGCGAATGTAATGAGTGAGTGGTTGGTGGTGGTGGCTGATGTGCGCAGACTGGTTGCCTTGCTTATCATCACCGAGTATGGAGTGAATGAATAATGCACCAAATTGTAAAGCGACTTTGAGCGTCTGGAAAAGCGCTATATAAGACTAATGCATTATTATTATTATTATTATTATTAAACAAAACAAAAAATTGCAGTATATTCACCTGTCTTCCCTGGGCTGCTCTAAGGTTATCTGGCTCCATGACTGTACCAGGGGAAATCTGACAACATAGAGCTTCATACTTTTAATATGAATTTCACAAACTGGATAGAGCTCAGTACTTTATATTTATTTAATAAGTGGATAAGTCATGACGATACACGTAAATCATAACACCTGTTCCTTATACACACAGGATGTTGTTTCATTATTATGAAGCAAATAAAACATGGATCTTTAGATGTTTGACACACAGGGTGCAACTGTTGGCTTCAAATAAAAACATACATGTTTGTTTTATTTATGTGCTGGGAGCAATGTTGTCAAATCAGAACAATATGAAAGAAGAAATCAAGAACACTTTCTTTAAGCAGCCACAGTGTGTCAGTGTTGCCCTGAAAATATTCATATGCAATGTGGAAAAAGAATGTGGCAAGAAAGACATGCGAGTCCTCAGAGTCCTCAAAGCACAGGAAACACAGAGGCACCTCTTTTTTATGCATTTGAAATGAAGACGAAATAAAGTGCAGTCGAGACCAGGCTAATTCAGAAATATAGAGCATCACTGGTCCACACTATGGGTCAGTCAGTATGTGGGTCTTACTGGAGCCTGGCTGGAGTATCTGAAGAGTCACTTTCTAAACCAGGAGTAAAGACATGTATATATTATGGGATTTAGGCAGGAGTTGAAATAAAAGAGAAATACTACTGCTTTACTAATTGGTACAAATCAGAAACACAACAACGATAACCCCCAACGTCTTTCAGCTTTCAGTTCAGACGTAATCACGGTTACTGCGGCAGTGCTCTTAGAACGCATGGATCGAACTGATTTATCACTATGACAAACACTCTCGAGTACAAAGCAACAATCGCAGCGACGGGGAAGAAAAAGAAGACAAGCATATCCATTATTGCTTCATAGTAATTCAGAATGTTCACACATTCCCAGAGCAACTGCTGACACTGCCCGGATTTTCCAAACCTCCTTTGAACAGCAATGAAACATAGACCACAGAGAAAAGTCAGCAAAGGCCTATGCAAACTCTGACCCTATGCACAGTGACTCTAGCGCAGTAGAGTAAAGGCTGGCAGATGACGATGTAACGATCCACAGATATAAGCACAAGGGTTTCCACCGTAACACAGTTTAGTTTAGTTTAGTTTATTTGAGCAATTTTACATTCATTTTGTCTTTCAAAATTTATACAATTCCGGATGCTCAAAATGGAGTAGGCTGAAGCAATAAGCTTATAAGTGCCTACCCCGTGTTGAACTCAATATACATTTGCATAACATAATAAATTGTAAGTTCTAAATTACATCGACTTTAGGTACAACAGATACAGATTACAGATACAATCATCAGCTTCAGATGTAGCAAAATTGCCATGAAGAGCATTTAAATGCCGTACATTTGTTACAGATGTTTGCAGAATTTAAAGGAAAAAGAACAATTGATAGGACAAAGTATATCTAAAAAAGAATTACGTTGTTAATCTGACTTTTAAAGATGTAATTGGAGATTAATCCAAGGTTTATACTGTAGTTCTTTCTGATATATATTCCAATGTCAGTCCAATGGTGTTTCTATTTATTATATTAAAAATTGACATTTCTTATCACACGTTTGACTTGTGTAGGAACAGGCATATTATATTCTGTGTGTTATAATTGTCTTTTGGTCCTGTTATTTTCCCTGTTGTCATTCCCATCTCCACTACAGTTTTTATTTTTATTATTATTTCCCCTGTATAATGTTGTGCGTTAAAAAGCTAGAGCGTAGAATGCTCGTCTCCCCCTCCCACCTGGCAGGAGCTGAGGAGGAGGAGACAGAGCTCAACAGGACTGAGAAAAAAGATCAATGAAATCAATATTTGAAAATAAAATAGAAGATTGTGAATAAGATATTCTACGAACGTACAGAAAAAAAAAAGATAGTCTTCTAAACGCTTGGTCTTGCCCATAGATGTTTACAAGAGATTTCCGGTGGTACAAATAAATAAACATAACAATATGAAAAAATATTCAAATCCGACTTCAGAGTCACCTGTTGAGTCCACAACACCACCCGTGTCTTTGTTCATTTGCAAATGTAGAATTATAGGGCTGATCGTTGTTTTACTGCTGAAGCTGAGCAGGTCCATCGGGCCTGGTTGGACTTGGATCAGAGACCGCTGTGGACGTGAGGGAGCAGATCAGTATGTGCCGTCTGCTCTATTAGTAATGTATTAAGGTCAACAAGATCATGGATTTTCAAAAGGTTTAGTTCCACAAAAACAGGGTTTGTTGGTGCAGAGAAATCTGCTTTAGTGATCATTCTTACTGACTTTTTTGGATTTGGAAACAGCATGAGTATTGGATTTGTAATTGTTTCCAAGCCAGGACTTAGGTAAGGAAGAATGAGGGAGTGATAATAATAGAAGACAGGTCTGTATATTCATGAATGATTTCTGACGAGGCTTTGCCCTTAATGTGGTTGATGGTTGACAACAGCTGAAAACATTTGGATCGTTCATAATTTCTGATGGCTAATGCTAACGGCTATAGGCTAACGGACGCTTCTTCTTTTTATTGATATGTGTTGTTGTTAGCAAACAGTTAGCCCCGATTAGCCCAAGGTGTTAGAGCAAACTGCTATGCTGGGGTAACTCAAGGTCAAGGTCAAACCTCAAAGTTAAAATACATTTAAAACCCAGTTGACACTGCCCAAAGTGCTGAACATGTTTCAGACAAGAGCAGTATTGGGAACATTACTTTAAAAAAGTAATTAGTTATAGTTACTCACTACTTGTTCCAGAAAGTAACTGAGTTAGTAACTGAATTACTCTATAATTAAAGTAACTTGTTACCAGGGAAAGTAACTATTTGCGTTACTGTTTAAAAAAAGAAGAAGCTTTATATCAAAGAATTTAGATTTTTTTGTTTGTTTGTATTTATGTCCTATCATGTAAAAGATGTTCATAAAAACTGAATGAACTGAATGGGGGTAGAGTGGGGGGGAAGCCCCCTATGACTGAATGGTTTACAGCATCATCAGCATCATCATTTCCGGTTCCGGTGCATGGTGGTAGCGGTGGTTGCGCGATGCTCGAATCTTTGTTTGTAGAGCGTGATTCTTTGGATTATTAGAAACCTGGTTATGGACTTGGTCGCATTAAGGAAATACGGACATTTACTGACGATTATATATATATACAGTGGGGGAAAAAAGTATTTAGTCAACCAACAATTGTGCAAGTTCTCCCACTTAAAAAGATGAGGGAGGCCTGTAATTTTCATCATAGGTAAACCTCAACTATGAGAGACAAAATGAGAAAAAAAATCCAGAAATCACACTGTCTGATTTTTATGAATTTATTTGCAAATTGTGGTGGAAAATAAGTATTTGGTCAATAAAAAACATAGCAAGATTTGTGTCTCTCACAGACCTGTAACTTCTTCTAAAAGAGGCTCCTCTGTCCTCCACTCGTTACCTGTATTAATGGCCCTGTTTGAACTTGTTATCAGTATAAAAGACACCTGTCCACAACCTCAAACAGTCACACTCCAAACTCCACTATGGTCAAGACCAAAGAGCTGTCCAAAGACACCAGAAACTAAACTGTAGACCTGCACCAGGCTGGGAGGACTGAATCTGTAATTGGTAAGCAGCTTGGTGTGAAGAAATCAACTGTGGAAGCAATTATTAGAAAATGGAAGACATACAAGACCACTGATAATCTCCCTCGATCTGGGGCTACACACAAGATCTCACCCCGTGGGGTCAAAATGATCACAAGAACAAGAGCAAACATTCCAGAACCACACGGGGGACCTAGTGAATGACCTGCAGAGAGCTGGGACCAAAGTAACAAAGGCTACCGTCAGTAACACACTACACCGCCAGGGACTCAGACGTGTCCCCCTGCTTAAGCCAGGACATGTCCCGGCCCGTCTGAAGTTTGCTAGAGAGCATCTGGATGATCCAGAAGAGGACTGGGAGAATGTCATATGGTCAGATCAAACCAAAATGGAACTTTTTGGTCAAAACTCAACTCGTCGTGTTTGGAGGAGAAAGAATGTTGAGTTGCATCCAAAGAACATCATACCTACTGTGAAGCATGGGGGAGGAAACATCATGCTTTGGGGCTGTTTTTCTGCAAAGGGACCAGGACGACTTCCATCAGCAAGGGCATTGAAAATGAAACGTGTCTGGGTCTTTCAGCATGACCATGATCCCAAACACACCGCCCGGGCAACGAAGGAGTGGCTTCATAAGAAGCATTTCAAGGTCCTGGAGTGGCCTAGCCAGTCTCCAGATCTCAACCCCATAGAAAATCTTTGGAGGGAGTTGAAAGTCTGTGTTGCCCAGCGCCTGCCCCAAAACATCACTGCTCTAGAGGAGATCTGCATGGAGGAATGGGCCAAAATACCAGCAACAGTGTGTGAAAACCTTGTGAAGACTTACAGAAAACGTTTGACCTCTGTCATTGCCCACAAAGGGTATATAACAAAGTATTGAGATGAACTTTTGTTATTGACCAAATACTTATTTTCCACCATAATTTGCAAATAAATTCATTAAAAATCAGACAATGTGATTTTCTGGATTTTTTTTTTCTGATTTTGTCTCTCATAGTTGAGGTTTACCTATGATGAAAATTACAGGCCTCTCTCATCTTTTTAAGTGGGAGAATTTGCACAATTGTTGGTTGACTAAATACTTTTTTCCCCACTGTATATATATATATATATATATTTTTTTTTTTTTAATTATTATACTATTATAAAGGACATTTGAATGGGTGTGTGTGAGAATCTAGCTAGCTCCACACCAGCTAGGCGGCTGTCTCACTACCCCAACAACAACAACAGCTAGCCAGACGTCGCTGTTTCAACACTATTATGCCATATAAAACTCGAGCTATGGAGGAGGTGGAAGATATTAAAAAGGTGCTTGACTTTCTCTCGAAGGACGTAAGTGATATAAAGGACAAGCAGGACAAGATTTTGAAACTCGAGGAGGAAGTGTCGGAGCTACGTGTGCGTATACAGGAAAGGGACAAAAGATATCAGTGTTGGAGAAAAAAGTCGAGGACTTGGAGCAATACTCAAGAATGAATGATGTAATTGTGACCGGATTGAAAATCAAACCCCGCTCATTTGCGCATGCTGTGGTGGCTGGCGGCAGGGGGGAGCCAAGCGAGCTGGAGGTGAGCTCTGCAGAGAAGCAGGTGGTGTATTTTCTCGTGTCCAACAACATACAGGTGGACACGAATATGATTGAGGCGTGTCATCATCTCCCCACAAAGGACAACATTCAGCCAGCTGTGATCCGGAGGTTTGCCAATCGTAAATACAAGATCGCACTGATGAAGCAAGGAAAAAACTGAAAGGTACAAATGTTTATTGAACCATCACCTGACTAAAAGGAACGCGGACATTGCTAAAAAAGCCAGATTCTTGAGGAAACATAACAAAATACAGAACACCTGGGTTATGAATTGTAAAATATACATTAAACGTAATGGATCACCTGAAAACGCTAAAGTATTGGTCATAAGAGGCATAGAAGAAAGAAAAAGTATGAATTAATTCATTAGTGGGTCAATGAGAATAATAATAAAAAAAAAAAGAAAAAAAAACATCTGTGTATACTCATACAATGACATCCAATCATACTTCATATACTCCTGATAGCAGTGATCTAGATTTACAACAAAGGATCTTGGACTATGAGCTCTTAGAGCTGAAAACTTCAGAATACACCGAGCATAAGGCACTAGACTTGGAAGATCAGTTAGACCCAGATAACCTCTTTTTAACATCTAATGCAATTAATTGCAAATACTACACTGAGAATGAATTTAACAACTCTGTTAAATCAGAAGGGAAATTCTCAATTATCCATTTCAATAGTAGAAGCATGTACGCAAATTTTGACGCTATTAAAGAATACTTACAACAGTTTGAGCAACCATTTAGTATCATTGCAATATCAGAGACCTGGTTTAATTAAGGATAAAGGCATTGTTTTTGAGTTAAACAATTATACGTTGAACTATGTAAACAGAACCAATAAAGGGGGAGGAGGAGTTGCTATATTATGTCCTCAAGAAATTTAAATTCAAAATATTAGAAAATACGACAGCATCAATAAACAACTTGCTTGAATGCTTATCAATAGAAATTATCAATGAAAAAAAGAAAACATAATAGTTGTCTATACAGGTCACCGGGCTCATGTATGGAAATATTTACAAATTGGGCAGAAAAACATTCTCAGAAATAAGTAACAAGGTATTATTTATCTGTGGGGATTATAACATTCTCCTCCTGGAACCGCCACCTTAACGTGGTGGAGGGGTTGAGCGCCCGAATGATCCTGGAGCTCTGTTGTCGGGGCTTCGTGCCCCTGGTAGGGTCTCCCAGGGCAAACAGGTCCTTGGTAACGGGTCAGACAAAGAGCGGTTCAGAAGCCCCTTATGAGAGACCAACAGGCCCGGTTAGAACCATGAGGCCGTCCTTCTGTGGACCCACCACCTGCAGGAGGAGCCATAGGGGCTGGTGCAATGGGACTTGGGCAGCTCCAACAGCTGCCCCCACGACCCGGCAACGGACAAGTGGAAGAAAATGGATGGATGGATGGATTATAACATTGATTTGATAAATCCAAATAAACATAAGACAACTGATGAGTATATTAATAGGATGTACAGTATGAGTGTATACCCGACTATCACAAGACCTAGCAGAATAACAACGCACAGTGCAACCCTCATTGATAACATCTTCACTAATAATATGCAGTTCACAAATACCAGCGGTCTAATGGTTTGTGATATAACGGATCATCTGCCCGTATTCACGGTGTATGATGATAATGAGTTAGATCAAAAATCACCTCAAAAATATTTTTATAAACGCGTAAGAACTGAGGACTCAATTTACTCACTTTATAGTGACTTAATAAAACAAGATTGGAATGAGATATATAACAAGAATGATGCAGATAGTGCTTATGAAATGTTCATGGAAATTTTAGTGTAGTATACAATAAAAACTGTCCAATTCGGCAATTCAGTAAAACCAGCAAAACGACAAAATGTCCGTGGCTAACCAAGGGTTTACAAAATGCTTGTAAGAAGAAAAACACTCTATATAGACCAGAGGTCACTAAACGGCGGACCTCGGTCCGGATCCGGACCCATGCGCCAGCCTGTCCGGACCGAACCTTGGATCCAAACTTCGGACCCGACCGTGATCCCCTCGAGCGAGCGGCTGCGTGTGCTCTCTCTCTCTCGCTCTCTGACTGCAGAGTGGCAAACTACAGCCCAGATGAAGAGAAAGTCCTACATCTTAGCTCCATGACACTTATTGATTTTTTAGAAACGGTTTCAGAATGACTGAAATATGGCTCACTAAAAAAAGAGAGCGGAGGACGCCCTAATTAAAGATGCACGCGCGGTCGTAATGCGCAAATAGCGCGGCTGTTTCCGCTCGGTAGCGAGCAGGTCTGAACCAGGACTAAACCTGGACTAAACCAGGACTAAACAGGGCTCAGTGTGTTGAACTGAGCAAAGAGCAGAAACACATCACTGTCAGATATTATGTGCACATTGTGTATAATAGAGGGTACAGTTGCCTATGCTGTCTGCTATTTAGGAGCCAATACTTATCTTTAGAGCAAAAAACAATAATAGGATTCAATTAATTGCATTATTTTCTAATCACAGTATTAGATTTAATAAAGGCTTAAAAATCCCCATATAACGTTGAAATAACCCCGTATGATCCGGACCTTTGCTTGACAATTTTTTTCGATTTTTTTCAATTCGGACCTTGGTGAAATTTAATTTGTGACCCCTGATATAGACAGTTCATTAGACTAAGAACAGATGAATATGAAAGTAGATATAAAACATATAAAAATAAACTGACCGATGTATTAAGAAATAGTAAGAAACTATATTATACCAATCTATTATATAAAAACAAGAGCAACATGAAAGGGGTATGGGAATACTAAATACTATAATCAAATCAAAGGTATTGCAAATAATAATTCATATCCAAACTATTTCATTGATGGGAACAATGACAATCATAAAATGAATGATATTGTGGAAAGTTTTAATAGTTTTTTGTAAATGTTGGACCAGATCTGGCAGCAGAGATTCCGGAGTGTAGTAGCAACGAAATGGAGTCATTGATAGACATTAATTCAAAAACTATGTTTTTGTCTGGAGTAACTGAAACAGAAATAATAGATAACGTTAACGGGTGTAAGAACAAATCGTCTACAGACTGTTTTGATATAGATATGACACTAGACATTTTTAATGTGTCTAAATTATTAAAATTAGTCATTTTCGCAGATGACACAAACATTTCCTATTCTAATGACAATTATAGTAATTTAGTAACTAATTAAACTGTGATCTAAGGAAATTAAAAACATGGATGGACATTAACAAATTGTCCCTCAACTTAAATAAAACAAAAGTAATGTTTTTCGGTAATTATAATGGAAAACCAGACCCAGTAATTGTAGACGGTGTAGTCTTAGATACAGTATCAGGAATTAAATTCTTAGGAGTCACCATTGACAGTAAATTAAGCTGGAAACCACACATAAGTCACATACAAGGTAAAGTCTCCAAACGTTTTTCAATCATTAATAAAGCCAAGTTTTTCTTAAATTACAATGCATTATTTTTATTATATGGTTCATTAGTTTTGCCATATCTAAATTACTGTGTAGAAGTTTGGGGCAATAACTATAAAAGCTCATTACACCCCCTTGTTATACTCCAAAAACGGGCTGTAAGAATTATACACAAAATAGGATATTGTGATCACACTAATATATTATTTCTGCAGTCTAAACTGTTAAAAATGCATGATTTAGCTGATTTATCTACTGCCCAACTTCTGTTTAAAGCCAACAAAAATGTGCTACCTGCAAGGATACAAATGCTTTTTACACGCACAGAAGGGGGATATAACCTGAGGGGGTGTGACAACTTTAAGGTTCAAGCAGTGTTTTCCACTAGGAAAAGTATGTGTGTGTCTGTATGTGGAGTTAAACTCTGGAACAAATTGGTGGCAGAGCTCAAACAATGTCCAAATATTCATCAGTTCAAATCAAGATATAAAAAATGGTGTGGTCAAAGTCCCGGAAGGAGGAAATGGGTACTTGATTGCTAATGAGTGTTACAAAGTGCTGTATACTTTAAAGGTCAGATCAAGCTAATGATGAAGTATATTGTTGTTGTTACTATTATACTATTGCAGTTGTTAAATTGTTATCTTATTATTATTATTATCATTATGGTTGTTATTCTTGTAAGAGGATATAACATGCAATTCAGTAAATAAGAAATAACTAAGTGACTATATTGTATTAGTAATATCTTACATCAACTATATGTCTTGGCTGTTTTTGTTTGTTGTAATTTTTTTTGTTTTTTTGTTTTTTTCTTCATTTTTATTAATGATAGCTATTAATAATATATTGTGTCATATTAGTATAAGAATTGATTAGGCGGGGTAATTGTAATTGTTATTGCCATTGTTATTACTATTGCTGTTGTGTTATTAGCATAATTATTTTAACAGTCTAGGATTAATACCTAACAATCTATATATTATTCTTAGAAACAAACTTAATCGATTCAGACAGCAGTATTGGTATTGATGCTGATGATAATATAAAGGAATTAAATTCTTAGAAGTAAAACATGCACATGTACTCCGCATTCAACATAACCCATAGTACAGGGCAGACATGTGAGGGCCGGCAGCTCGAGGAAAGCCTCTTCTGGCAGCAGACTCCTAAATCTTGTCTATTTTAATGCACAGTATAGGACACCTAACAAATGATGGTCCGGTTGCTCGGGGGCTGCTCCCCTCTGGCAGCAGGTCCAGACACAGGAAAGAAAAAGAAGAGCCCCGACTCCTTTTTAACACACAACATTAAGATTAATCTTGTTAACATGAGCATCAGTCAGTCTGCGACTATTGTACCTTTCATGAATAAATGTGGAGTATATTATGTATCATTCAAACACTTTGATACAGAGTAATGCTATATGGGCTGTAATGATGGGGTGAATAACAGTAATACCAACATGGTAATAAAATAGGTATAGGTATAAAAAAGGTATAGGAAACAAAATTATACACTTGTTATAAAGTGTGTTAATTGTTAATTGTTTTGTAAGACAATAAGAACGAAACAATGTTATTGTTGCACATTATTATTTAAGTATATGAACAGGGGTGGGAGTCAATAAGCTTGTCTTCTTCCCACTCCTTTTCGAGCTAGAATGTAATTTATTTTTTCTTTATTATATTTTTTCTGGCTTTTGTGCCTGTGTTGTGTAGCTCGAAATAAAAAATCAATCAATCAATCAATGGTATTGACCAGTATTTGTGCCTTTGTTTTATTAATGTAGGAATATGGCCATATTCAAAGAGAATGAGGAGGAACAGGAGTAAAAGAAACATGTGCCAATGCAGCCAACGATCAGGGCAGACTTTACGCACAGGCATTGTGCAAGTCTCTCCATTCATTCATCAGGCAGAACGTAAAACAGTCATCAGCAAATATAAGGTTAAATGTGACCAGTCACAGCAATCAGGGACACAAGTCGATTTTGGGCATTTTGAGATTTTCATGGATTATTAAAGTGTCGTCTCCAAGCTTTTCAGCGATGTGTAACACATGGAAATCGGATAATATTTGGAGGCGTAGCAGTGATTTGAAGTTAACAACTCCAAAAAAGCCAAAGGACTGAAAAAGCGCTCCAAGGATTTGGGCCATTCTCACCTCTCTGCTGTTGGGAGTGACAATAGGGCTCATTTACATCTCATTGGGATAAGCCACACCCCCTGTCAAACTCCCCTCAAAGCAGTAAAGCACAGGGAGGGAGCAAACAACAAACCATTGTTTACCAGTTTCATTATGTGTATCAGTCTTATTTTTGGTTTCATGTATTGATCTCACCTCACAGCAGAAGGTTGTTATTGTTCTTTGTATTTTTTTAATATCAATTGAGAACATGTTGTGTAACATCTTGTGACGGGGTGACTCCGTCCAAGCCCGCGGGAAACCTGCCGCCACCCACCTAAGCCCACATGCACACATCTACACTCACCTGTTGCCGGTTTCCGTACCCTCCGTCTGCTCCGTGTTAGTGAACGTTATCTCTCAAGTATCCATCGCGGAGGTCTTGGGTGCACACTAGGCCGTCGCTGAACCATCTTCCTTCCATAGCTCCGTTGTACAACATACTTTTATGTTAAAAATAATTTTAATATTCAAATCAAAAACTGTGATATATTATATACAGTATAAGTATGAATCCAAGTATGAATATTATTATTATTATTATCAATTAATAAAGTGAATCACTCAAACATTGCTTAGAGAGCGCTTTCCATACCAGAATGATAAGATAAGTTTACAATATAAAAACAAGAGAAGAGATCTTTGGGTATTTTAATGTTATTGCAGTGCTCTGCTTCATGAAATCTCACACAGTAGACTGTTTCTACACATCATCCCCCAAAAAATCAGTCTCTAGATGTGCAAACTTTGTAGTCATACTCCAAAAGATTTGCTGGTGTTATTGCAGCAAAGGGGGTTCCACAAAGTATTAAGTCATGCTGTATGAATACTTGTGCACTCCCCACTTTTCACTTTTCTATTAAAAAAATAAAATAACAGAATCATGTATCATTTTGGTTTCACTTCACAGTTGTCTGTTACTTGTGAAATTTCAGTAAAAAATTCAAAATAAAATCTTTATGATTATGGTTGTAAACATGACATAATGTACAGTCAAAATGCTGCTGCGCGCTTCTCCCCAGTCCCTCCCTGCGTATTCTTAGGCTCCAGCCTAAGTATTTTTTACTCTCAGACAGACTCCGGAAGGAGTCTGTCTGAGAGTTACAGACTCCGGACATAACTGAAGTTATAACTTTAGAAAAGACTCCTTTACTACTTTAGTAATGCACATACAGGAGAGGAAAAGGCCGACATCGCGACGTATTTCCGCACGTGGTCGTATTGTGTTTGTTTCACTGCAGATTTTATGCCCAGTAACAGTATCTGGGCATTAAAACCGAAAATATGAAGCAAATCTCTCTCAAATAAGAAGTTGCAGAAAGCTAGGGATGTGCTGACTACATTTATGGAGTAATTTAAGTTTGTAGAGATCTTGATTTTGTGTAAATAGCAGGTTAATTCCTTGTGACTATATGACTGTCTCCCATGCTAACACCGGCATGTTAGCTAACAACAGCAGCACAGCACACATTGGCACGGCGGCCACCAGCAATAAAAAATAATCTTTCACTCGCCCGTCTGAAGTAAGACTTTTGCTCAGAAAACTCGTGGTAAATCCATATTAAAGTGCAAGTAGCGCCGGCCTCTGGTATTATACTGTAGATCCATGTCTGAGAGCCACACAGGGGAAACTTAAGAGTCTTGAAGCCGCACACACACACGCCCCCACGGCGTGCGTTATTTCTCTGACAAACAAGACTTTTTCAACATGAAAACTGATCGACAATAGGCGTATGTATAAAACAGCTTTTTTGCGTGGCATTTTCTTGCTAAAGCATGTGTCAACAACACAAATCAAAGCAGCTGTGCCTCCTCCTCCGTGGTGCTTACCCAGTATGTAAATACACACAGACAAAGTCACGCCCCTACTTCAAGCTCCGAAACCTCAAACTAGTCGGTTTGAACCTAAAAGTTTACGCTTTTAAATATACTAATACTGCTAGCTTAAACATGGAGAGGCTACTTCGTGACTTCAACTGAACGATTCTGCAAAAAAGTGAAAATCACCAATTTCCACAAAAAAAACTTAGCATTTTTCTCGAGACACGGGCTGCCGACATGTGTCCCTGGTTCCCACGGCGGGTCACAAATGCCCTAACAGAAAGTTAGAGGCCTGCAGTGTCTCTGGAGTGGAGAGCGGGGAGAGATCGACTGGATTCTCCCTCGTCATCCCCACAGCGCGGTGTGGCCGTGGGGATGACGAGCCAGGGGTCGGGGACACAAGTAGTTTTTGGAGCACAGAGAACGAACACTCTGCACAGACAGCATGAGTACTCCGTGAGACTCCACCCACCTTCTCACTGCTCCTGCTGCGTGAGCCGACACCACGGCACTCATTCAGTCAAATTGTAACGTGCCACTTTGTTTACCCAGTAACAATAACGGAGTTGTAACGACGGGGAGAGTAATGAATTAGATTACTCTGTTACTGAAAATATAACGTCATTACCTAACATAACATAACATAACATTCCAAACACTGGACAAGGGACAAACATATATCCAAGTTACATAAATAACCCCCCCAGCATACCTATACCCACCCCTGGCCGGTATATCCCCCAAAACACCTACACCCCACCTGGGCCAGTAAATACCCCACACCCCCTAACACCCCACAACACCTCCCCACAGACCTCCCCCAACGCCCCGTATACGCATGTTGAATGTTATTGTTTACTGTTGGTGATCCCGCACATGTGCACTGAGCTGGGGGTCAAAAGGCTCACCTCCACAATCAGCACAGCCCACTCAAAACCTCGTTAATATCTCGAACATCATTTTAAGTCGCTTAACAGACCATCTAACACATTTAAACTGAAAGTGTCAACTAATTTGGAGCGTCTTTGTGCCGAGGATCATGAGCTACTGCACTAATCGGACTGCTGCAAGAGAAAAGCCCATTTCATCCGTATCAATACAGACACAACGTTATATAAAAAAATATATAAAAAAAAAAAGCCTTTGTGAACCTAACATGAAACTATAGAGTAGGTCTACACTTTCGCCTAAACCAGTTTAACAATTACATTTAGGCTATTAATTTATGATCATAATCAGCACTTATATATCATTAAAATCACCAAGGAGCACTAAAAGAAGATGAAAGCATTCCCACAATTTGGACAAACTGACCTGTTGTACATTTAGAAAGTGCTCCGTTCAAAAGCCTGATGTGACTGGACTGTCCTCACTTGTAAAGCAGGAACATCTACTGTGAGGCTTTAACAGACAGGATGTAGTGACTTCATGGTAGTAACTTTTTGTGTCTGTGCATGTGGAGCAGGTTTTTATTTTCTTGAGTGAATACATTCACTCATTGCACGGACGCTGATTCAGTCCCGTCCAAGTCACTCTTCAGAGAGAAACTGGAGAATAATCATAAGATCAGCAGCAGCTCAGTCCGCTCCTCTTGTGCGCGGGTTTAATGCGCCTCAATATAACAGCATTTATCATGAAATCAACAATTTTACGAACATAAACTAATCCATAAACAAAGTCTACTGTTCCAAGCTTTAGCCCGCTTTTTATTCCACATCAACTGCCCTCATATTTTCGGTTTAGAGATTAATTTAGGAAGCATAATGAAGAGAAAAGGCGGTGTGGTCAGTGCGGAGTGGTGCGGGGTTACGGCGTGCAGTTACAGCACGATATCGGCCTTTTCCACACAATCTTTCCTCTGATCTGATCCTCTGAATCTGTCCCGTTTAAAAGCCACAAAAATGTCTGGAATCCTGGTTAAAGTTAAGTCTTTAGTGTTGTCTGGAGTGTCTCTTCAGCTCAGCGCGATGAGCAGCTACAGACGGAAGAGGAACAGGGGCGGAACTGACACAGGCAGCAGACGGACTGGGGCCCCTGCTGTGGGGGAAACACTAACACAGGATTTTGACAGTACATACGTAAAAATATATTTTTTATTTATTTATTGGTTTATTTGGTCGGGACAGTGCATGTTAATGAACATACATGGGTCTCATGCATGTAAACAAGCCACACTGGATTGTAGCCTTGGGCTAATTTCCATCCGTCATCCCCCATGCGCACTCTCAAACACACTCTAATTCATCCTCGCCTATTGTACATGTTTTTAGTGGTAGGGGAAACCGGAGTACCCGGAGGAAACCTACGCAGACACGGGGAGAACATGCAAACTCCACACAGAAAGGCCCCGTCCAGGTGGGAATCGAACCCAGGACCTTCTAGCTGTGAAGCACAAGCGCTAACCGCTGTGCTACCGTGCCGCCCCACGGTATTTATATAAATAAATAGAATCAATAATTAACCCTCGTGGTGCCCTCATGCAGCCCGGATCTGCGTGAGTCAGAGCGGGGTTCCCGTGTATATTTTTTGTAAGTTTTCTTCGTTTTGAACTCTTTTCAATATTTTCACAGCTATTTCTCTGTCAGCGTATCTTTGTTTTCTATTCCTCTTCTTCTACTTTGTCTTTGCGGTTGCCCCTAGAGCGTTCGGTTCGTGGCATGCTTCCTTCCTTCTTTCCTTCTCTCCTGGTCCCATATGTGCTGGGGTGGGGTGGTGTGGGCACAGGGTAAATGTGACCCTTTACTCTCTCTCCAGGTTTTTTTTTGTCGTTTTGTTTTCTTTTTTGTCCTTTTCTCTCACCAGCTCATCTTATCACCGAGGGCAGGGTCAGCTTGAAACGTTTGCCCGCGCTGAGAGATCCGGGGGCCCGAACGAACTTACACATCACAGAGCGCTAGGTAAGCCTGACACGTTTGCCCCCCGCTGAGAACTCCGGGTGCCCGTAACAACTTGAACATCACAGAGCTCCGGTTCAGCCTGACACGTTGGTCTTGCGCAGAGAGCTTCAGGGGCCCGTAGTAAAAAAAATACACATCTCCGAGCGCTGGGTCAGCCTTACACGTTGGCCCAGCGCTGAGACCTTTTTGGGCCCCGTAATAAAGAAAATACACATCACCGGGCGCGGGGTCAGCCTGACACTCACAAATGTGAAAATACCCTATCCGTGAGATGTTATTTTACAAATGTGAATCTACCCCTCTCGGAACCATTTCCTTTCCTAAATGGAGGAGTAGCGGCGTTATGGACACGCAGATAGACCAAGCGCTGTTAGATCAGGTGTGTAATATCGACTTGACCGAATCGGGCACTAGAGCTGCTGCAGTCACTTGCATGATCGAGAGTGACTGGTGCGGATCTCTCTGTGATGAATACATTGTCGATCATACATATTACTGGTGCATCTCTCATATTTATGGGGTCAAACGAAAGTCTTTGTTTTCCGGTATGATGACAGGGCCGGATTGTCTGATGTCTGTGGAGTGAACATGTATCTGTACACTGAATAAACACACACTTGATAAAACTTTGGTTCTTTTACTGGTTTGTAAAAACATGAACAAAAAACATAAAACACAAAAACATAATCACTCTGGACTATGTGGACTCGATGGTGACAATAATGCTTTGACACACTATGAGTTGTTCAGTAAACAACTGTCATTTTGTTTTCGTTCATCTCATCTATCTTGCTCATCTCATCAACTTGACACGTTTGCCCTGGGCGGAGAGCGTTGGGGCCCCGTAATAAAAAAACAATAGACATCACTGAGTGCTTGGTCAGCCTGACACGTTTGTCCTGCGCGGAGAGCTTCGGGCCACAGTAATAAAAAAAAATAGACATCACCAAGCGTGGGTCAGCTTGACACGTTTGCCCAGCTGAGAGCTCCGGGGGCCCTTAACAACTTGCACATCACAGAGCTCAGGGTCAGCCTGACACGTGTGTCCCGCGCAGAGAGCTTTTCAGGCTCCGTAATAAAAAAAATAGACATCACCGAGCGCGGGGTCAGCCTGACACGTTTGTCCCGCGCAGAGAGCTTTTTGAGCCCCGTAATAAAAAACAATAGACATCACCGATCGCTGGGTCAGCCTGACATGTTTGTCTCGCGCTGAGAGCTTTTTGGGGCCCATAATAAAAAAATACACATCACCAAGCGCAGGGTCAGCCTGACACTCACAAATGTGAAATTACCCTTTCCATGAGATGTTATTTCACAAATGTGAATCTACCCCTCTCGGAAGATGTAATTTCAGTGATACACTTACTACTTACGTGTAGCAAGACTCCTTACAGATCGTGCCACGGATTTATAAGTCACACCGAATAGTTATTTGACATTCGTTCTGAAACATTGAACGGTGAAAGACTTGCAATGGATACCTCTCGATCCACATCTGATATGATCTTCCATTTCTTGAACCAGTCCAATGTTGTGTGTTACATATTCATAGACAACTGTATGACTCTGATGGAAATATGTAAAACTGGAAATTAAACTTTGTAGTTTGTGATGGAGGACTAGATTAAATGCTTCTCTAGAACAAGTGCGTGGTTCAGAGATCCTGTGGCTAATCATTTCGTAACACACCTGACCGAGAACCTTAAGGTCAAGGTGGCTTGTGGAAAATGGGGTACCATACGGCAACTGTTTGAAGAGCTGTGCAAGGGCTACCCAGGGAACATACCAAAACTTCCGGAGATATCACAGGATCGTTACATATCGTTACATGAAATACGTCGTACTGAACGTCACCGTGTTTGTACGGATTCACTGAGGTGAAGCTGAATTTCTACAAGAGATAAGTGCCTACGCTTGTAAAAGGCATAACCGCTTTCATCGGTTACGAGGCGTCGCCTACACTCTTAATAGATGAACAGTGTGCCTTACGAAAACAGCTTTCTGGATCAGCTTCATTTAACCCAAAAGGGGATTGATATGAGTACATTTAAGGCTAAGTTTCAGACTACGAGAGACAAGATCGATGATGTGATTTGTCACAGTGCCTATACGGAGTACAAAACCATCACCTTTCCTAAATGGAGCAGTAGCGCAGATAGACCAAGCTTTGTTAGTTCAGGTGTGTAATATCGACGTGACCGATTTGGGCACTAGAGCTGCTGCAGTCAATTGCATGATCCAGAGTGACTGGTGCGGATCTCTCTGTGATGAATACATTGTCGATCATCCATACTGGTGCATCTCTCATATTTATGGGGTCAAACGAAAGTCTTTGTTTTCTGGTATGATCACAGGGCCGGAGTGTCTGATGTCTGTGAACTGAACATGTATCTGTACACTCAATAAACACACACTTGATAAAACTTTGTTTCTTTATTGGTTTGTTGACCACAAAAACATAATCACTCTGGACTATGTGGACTCGATGGTGACAATAATGCTTTGACACACTATGAGTTGTTCAGTAAACACATAGGGCGTCAAGCAGTACCTTCACTACCCTCTCGCCAGAGTATTTTTTTTCGTCGTTTTGTTTTTGTTTTTGTTCTTCTCATCTCACTGGCTCATCTCATCAACCTGACACGTTTGCCCTGCACAGAGAGCGTTGGGCTCCCGTAATAATAATAAAATACACATCACCGAATACAGGGTCAGCTTGACACGTTTGCCCCACGCGGAGAGCTATAACTAACTAACTATAGTCTAGGTCTACACTTTCGCCTAAACCAGTTTAACAATTACATTTAGGCTATTAATTTATGATTTATGATGAATTATAATCAGCACTTATATATCATTAAAATCACCAAGGAGCACCAAAAGAAGATGAAAGCATTCCCACAATTTGGACAAACTGACCTGTTGTACATTTAGAAAGTGCTCTGTTCAAAGGCCGGATGTGACTGGACTGTCCTAACTTGTAAAGCAGGAACATCTACTCTGAGGCTTTAGCAGACACGATGCAAGGACTTCATGGTAGTAACTTTTTTGTGTCTGTGCATGTTGAGCAGGTTTTTATTTTCTTACCTCTAATAACGAGAAGTGTATCATGAAATCATCAACTTTATGTACATAAACTAATCCATAAATGAAGTCTACTGTTCCCAAGCTTTATCCTGCTTTTTATTCCACATCAATCGGCCTCATATTTTCGGTTTTAGAGATTAATTTAGGAAGCATAATAAAGAGAAAAGGTGGTGTGGTTAGTGCGGAGTGGCGCAGGGTTACGGCTTGCAGTTAGAGCACGATATCTGCCTTTTCCACACAATCTTTTGTCTGATCTGATCCTCTGAATCTGTCCCGTTTAAAAGCCATAAAAATGTCTGGAATCCTGGTTAAAGTTAAGTCTTTAGTGTTGTCTGGAGTGTCTCTTCATCTTCAGCTCGATGAGCAGCTACAAACGGAGGAGGAACAGGGGCGGAGCTGACACGGGCAGCAGAAGGACAGGGGCTCCTGCTGTGGGGAGAAACACTAACACAGGATTTTGACAGTACATAAAAAATATAAATAAATAGAATCAATAATTAACCTCATGGTGCCCTCGTGCAGCCCGGATCTGCGTGAGTCAGAGTGGGGTTCCCGTGTATATTTTTTGTACGTTTTCTTTGTTTTGAACTCTTTTCATATTTTCACAGCTATTTCTCTGTCAGCGTATCTTTGTTTTCTATTCCTCTTCTTCTACTTTGTCTTTGCGGTTGCCCCTAGAGCGGTCGTTTGTGGCACGCTTCCTTCCTTCTTTCCTTCTCTCCTGGTCCCACATGTGCTGGGTGGGTGGTGTGGGACAGGGTAAATGTGACCCTTTACCCTCTCTCCAGGTTTTTTGTTGTTGTTGTTTAGTTTTCTTTTTTGTCCTTTTCTCTCACCGGCTCATCTCAACACCGAGGGCAGGGTCAGCTTGACACATTTGCCCCCGCGCTGAGAGCTATGGGTGCCCGTAATAAAAAAATAGACATCACTGAGCCCAGGTCAGCTTGACACATTTGCCTTGCACTGAGAGCTTCGGACCTCCGTAATAAAAAAAATAGACATCACCGAGCGTGGGTCAGCCTGACACGTTTGTCCGCGCAGAGAGCTTTTTAGGCTGCGTAATAAAAACAATACACATCACAGAGCTCCGGGTCAGCCTGACACGTTTGTCCTGCACTGACAGCTTCGGGGGCCCGTAATAAAAAAATACACATCACCATGCGCTGGGTCATTCTGACACGTTTGCCCAGCAATGAGAGCTTTTTGGGCCCCGTAATGAAAAAAATACACATCACCGAACGTGGGGTCAGCCTGACATGTTTGTCCCGTGCAGAGAGCTTTTGGGGCCCTGTAATAAATAAAAAATACATCACCAAACGCGGGGTAAGCCTGACACGTTTGTCCCGTGCAGAGAGATTTGGGCCCCGTAATAAAAAAAATAGACATCACCGAGCGCGGGTCAGCTTGACACGTTTGTCCCGCGTGGAGAGCTTCGGGGCCGTAATTAAAAAACAAACACATCTCCGAGCGCTGGGTCAGTTTGACAAGTTTTGTCCCGTGCGGAGAAGTCGCAGGGCCTGTAATTAAAAATGAATACACATAACAGAGCGCTGGGTCAGCCTGACACATTTGTCCCGCGCTGAGAACTCCGGGTGCCCGTAACAACTTGCACATCACAGAGCTCCGGGTCAGCCTGACAAGTTTGTCCTGCGCAGAGAGCTTCGGGGGCCCGTAATGAAAAAAAATACACATCTCCGAGGGCCGGGTCAGCCTTACATGTTTGCACAGCGCAGAGAGCTTTTTGGGCCCCATAATTTAAAAAAAACACATCATCGAGCAAGGGGTCAGCGTGACACTCACAAATGTGAATCTACCCCTCTCGGGAGATGTAGTTTCAGTGATACACTTACTACTTAGGTGTAGCATGACTCATTACAGATCGTGCCACGGATTTATAAGTCACACCGAATAGTTGTTTTACATTCTTTCTGAAACATTGAATGGTGAAAGACTTGCAATGGATACCTTTCGATCCACATCTGATATGATCTTCCATTTCTTGAACCAGTCCAATGTTGTGTTTTACATTGTCATAGACAGCTGTATGACTCTCATGGAAATATGTAAAAATGGAAATCAAACTTTGCAGTTTGTGATGGAGGACCAGATTAAATGCTTCTCTAGAACAGATGTGTGGTTCAGAGATCCTGTGACTAATCATTTCGTAACACACCTGACCGAGAACCTTAAGGTCAAGGTGGCTCGAGGAAATGGGGTACCATACCGCAACTGTTGGAAGAGCTGTGCAAGAGCTACCCAGGGAACATACCAAAACGTCCGGAGATACGTATCACAAGATCATTACATGAAATACGTTGTACTGAACGTCACCGTGTTTGATGAAAAATGGCTGTACGGATTCACTGAAGTGAAGCTGGATTTCTACAAGAGAAAAGTGGCTACGCTTGTAAAAGCATTAACCGCTGACATCCGTTACGAAGCGCCGCCTAGACTCTTGAAAGATGAACAGTGTGAATTTTTCAGTGTGCCTTATGAAAACACAGCTTTCTGAATGAGCTTCATTATACTCAAAAAGGGGATTGATATGAGTACATTTAAGGCTAAGTTTCAGACTACGAGAGACAAGATCGACGATGTGATTTGTCACAGCGCCTATACAGAGTGCAAAACCATCACCTTTCCTAAATGGAGCAGTAGCAGAGTTATGGACACGCAGATAGACCAAGCGCTGTTAGTTCAGGTGTGTAATATCGACGTGACCGAATCAGCCACTAGAGCTGCTGCAGTCACTTGCATGATCGAGAGTGACTGGTGCAGATCTCTCCACGATGAATACATTGTCGATCATCCATATTACTGGTGCATCTCTCATATTTATTGGGGAAAACTAAAGTCTTTGTTTTCCGGTATGATCACAGGGCCGGAGTGTCTGATGTCTCTGAACATGTATCTGTACACTGAATAAACACACAGTTGATAAAACTTTGTTTCTTTTATTGGTTTGTTGACCACAAAAACATAATCACTCTGGACTATGTGGACTTGATGGTGACAATAATGCTTTGACACACTATGAGTTGTTATGTTCATTTCATCTATCTTGCTCATCTCATCAACGTGACACGTTTGCCCCGGGCGGAGAGCGTTGGGGCCCCGTAATAATAATAAAATACACATCTCCGAGCGCCGGGTCAGCCTGACACGTTTGTCCCATGCTGAGAGCTCGTGGGGCCTGTAATAAAAAATTATATACATCACAGAGCGCTGGGTCAGCCTGACACGTTTGCCCCACGCTGAGAACTCCGGGGGCCTGTGATAAAAAAATACACATCACAGAGCGCTGGGTAATTCTTACACGTTTGTCCCACGCAGAGAGCTTTGGGCCCCAGTAATAAAAAAAATTAACATCACCAAATGTGGGTCAGCTTGACACGTTTGCCCCGCTTAGAGCTCCAGGGGCCCGTAAAAACTTGCACATCACAGAGCTCAGACTCAGCATGACACGTTTGTCCCACGCAGAGAGCTTTTTAGGCTCCGTAATAAAAACAATAAACATCACCGAGTGCAGGGTCAGCCTGACACTCACAAATGTGAAATTACCCTTTTCATGAGATGTTATTTCACAAATGTGAATCTACCCCTCTCGGGAGATGTAATTTCATTGATAGACTTACTAGTTATATGTCGCAAGACTCCTTACAGATCGTGCCACAGATTTATAAGTCACACCGAATAGTTGTTTAACATTCTTTCTGAAACATTGAATGGTGAAAGACTTGCAATGGATACCTTTCGATCCACATCTTATATGATATTCCATTTCTTGAACCAGTCCAATGTTGTGTTTTACATTGTCATAGACAGCTGTATGACTCATGGAAATATGTAAAACTGGAAATCAAACTTTGCAATTTGTGAAGGAGGACCAGATTAAATGCTTCTCTAGAACAGGTGTGTGGTTCAGAGATCCTGTGGCTAATGATTTAGTAACACACCTGACCGAGAACCTTAAGGTCAAGTTGGCTCGAGGAAAATGGGGTAACATACGGCAACTGTTGGAAGAGCTGTGCAAGGGCTACTCAGGGAACATATCAAAACTTCTGGAGATATCACAGGATCGTTACATGAAATACGTTGTACTGAACATCACTGTATTTGATGAAAATGGCTGTATGGATTCAATGAAGTGAAGCTGAATTTCTACAAGGGAAAAGTGCCTACGCTTGTAAAAGGCATAACCGCTTACATCGGTTACGAGGCGCCGCCTAGGCTCTTAAAAGATGAAGAGTGTGATGTGTTCAGTGTGCCTTACGAAAACACAGCTTTCTGGATCAGCTTCATTATACCCAAAAAGGGGATTGATATGAGTACATTTAAGGCTACATTTCAGACTACAAGAGACAAGATCGACGATGTGATTTGTCACAGCGCCTATACGGAGTGCAAAACCATCACCTTTCCTAAATGGAGCAGTAGCAGAGTTATGGACACACAGATAGACCAAGCGCTGTTAGGTCATGTGTGTAATGCTGGTATGTCCCAAGACTTAACAGTTAAAACACTTGTAATTACCAGGTAATTAACACAACTCACGGACAATATTCTAAAGCGAGACTAAGCTGGTATGTCCCAAGACTTAACAGTTCATCATGACACATGATGAAGTCAAAATGCAGCTCAAATTGAATCCAACGCCAACACAAACCCATGTGTTTCCGGGCGGTTTTAAGGGTTTCTAAAGTTGGAGCAGCTCTAAGGTTTAAGGGGAGACTGTTCCAGAGTTTGGGAGCAGCTGCACTAAAAGCCCGATGTCTTCGCGTCTTTAAAGGGGATCTGGGCACATTCAAGAGCAGCTGATTCACAAACCTCCCTGGACTTTATGGGTCAAGGAACCTCGATCTACATTCATCCCGCAATAGAAAAAGGACAAAACGTCCTTAGAACTGATAGGACAATGAGACATTTGTATATATAAAATACATTTCTTTTATTAGGTCTTGAGAATAAATAGTTTAGATCATTCCATTGAAAAAACATTTCATCCGCTGAACTGAATCTCTTAAAAAAATAAAATAAAATAAACACATGATAAGGTCCAGAATCAGTTAAACAGAACCCAGACACGAACAGAGAACTCCCTATTGCTCAGGTTAGCATAAACGTGGCGGCCTGTGCACCGACCGCTTTGGTCCGCCGCTATTGTAATTTTATGCAACTGTGAAGCACTTTGAATTGCCTTGTGTATGAATTGTGCAAAAGAGATCCGCACAAGTGTAGAAGCTCACCAGTTTTTATTGTTCACACTGGCAGAGTGACGTCTTCATAAATCAACAAATGCGACATATATTTTGTGGGTGAACCTTCAGACTCTTTTCCTAAACGACGACAGACTCACACCAAATACAAAATAAAAAACAGTTACTATAGTATGTGGGAGTGAATAGGACTCATAGTGAACACTTCAACATTTAGAAAATAAAGCAGCACAAAAGCTGCAGAGCTTCCCTTTGAGCTGAAACATAAAACTGCACCTACAGCTCACAGTGAGTTTGTTACTGAAGCTCTTCAGCTGCAGCTTCAGGTTTATTCTGGATCAGACTCAGTAAAACTCTGAACAGAAAGGAGCCTCTGGGCTCAGTCTGAGGCGTCGCCGCTGCTCGTCTTCAGGACAGAGATCAGAAATAATAACTGTTGAGAATCAGAAAACAGAAATATTTTATTCACCGCTGTATTAGATCCACAAGAAATGCATTTAAACGAGAGTCTGAAACACTCAAGGATAAAAGTCCATTTACACTGAGAACGGTTGGATTTAAAGAGACACTGCAGGTATTTTATTTTTTGGGCCAAATCTGTCTCTAATAAACATAAACTTTTACCAAGAAAAAACAACCTAATCCTCAGAACATGTTTAATTATTCACAGATTCAATTATCACAGATTTATTAAGTTTGAATTCCAAAACAAAGGGAAATGTTACACAGTTTTCCACTAATATAAAGCTTATTATAAAACTAAACCAGCTACAAAATCCTTCTGAGTACGTCTTTGTAACTGATATCAATCAATCAAACTTTATTTATAAAGCGCTTTTCATACCGAAAGGTATCACAAAGTGCTTTACAGATAACATTTAAAACAATACGCCCCACATCAAACATCCATACACACATGCATACATACACACACACACACACACAATATATCATTAGGACTAAATTAATAAATAGCAGTTAAAAGCTGCGGTCCTGAGCTCCTCCTCAGGTCGTTCCAGAGGTGAGGGCCATAATACTGGAAAGACGCCTCGCTGTGAGTCTTTCTATTGACTTTAGGAATAACTAGGAGACGCCTGCCAGAGGAGCGCAGGGACCGCGAAGGTTCATAAGGTAAAAGTAATTCTGAAAGATAAGAAGGACCAAGACCATTAAGACATTTAAAAACCATTAAAGAACTTTAAAATCTATCCTGAAACACACGGGGAGCCAATGCAGCGACTCTAAAACCGGTGTAATGTGGTCCCGCCTCCTGGTCTTCGTCAGGACACGAGCTGCTGAATTTTGTAAAGTTGTAAACCTGAGATACTCTTTTTGGGAAGACCAGAGAGCAGGGCATTACAGTAGTCGATACGACTGGTGATAAAAGCATGCATTAGCATCTCCGTGTTGGCCCGAGAGAGAATGGGGCGGACTCTGGCTATGTTCTTTAGATGGTAAAAACCTATCTTTGTGATATTCTTAATGTGTGGAATTAAAGTCAGCTCAGAGTCAAAAATCACACCCAGGTTCTTCACTTGTGAGGAAGGATTAAAAGACAATGACTGTAGTTTGGGTAAAAGTTTCTCTCTCTGGGCCTCAGGACCGATGACTAAAACTTCAGTTTTGTCCTGGTTAAGCTGGAGAACGTTTTCTGCCATCCAGGATTTGATATCTAAAATGCACTAAATAAAACCACACATTTAAACTTTATTTAGATTTTGTCACTGAAAATATCCTCACAAACGTGTTGTTTATATACATATAAAACATGAACTGAATGAAACCTTTTCCCTCATCTTTATGTCAGTAATCTACAGCACAAGTTTCACATTGAAATCTCTACATTGAAAGTGTTTCCCTGTTCACCTGCAGCGTCTCGCCTTAAGTGGTAGAAACTCTTTATAAAGTTAGATCTTCATCAGAAACAGACCTGGACTAGTGTTTTTTCATTCAAACGTTCTGAAATCCTGCATATTTAGTCCGTCTCCGTCTTTGTGCTCAAACACCAGCCCACACTCTGATACACGTCAGAAAGAGTCTAAACAGAAGCCCAGTGCGTTCATAAAGCTTTGGCTATTGTAGTTTAAATATTACAAACTAAAACAAAGCTAAGGGTCTAAAGTAGTTTGAAAAGCCTGAATAAAGTCAAATATCAGACCTCGGATCTTTAAAGCAAATCTATGACTCAACGCTCTACAAACATAAGTAGATATAAAGGAAACAGACAGTGAATGAGCTCCTTCTGTGTGAACTGCTCCAGGTCAAAACAGTCTCATAAAGTCAGTACTTACTGCAGTTTCTCCAGTCGACAGTGAGGGCTCTGTTTAAGCTCCACAAGCTCCTTCACATCTGAATCACTCAGATCGTTACGCCTCAGGTCCAGGTAAGTGAGATGTGAGGGGTTGGACTTCAGAGCTGAGGCCAGAGAGGAACAGCTGATCTCTGACAAACCACAGCGACTCAATCTGAATAAAGAATAAATGCAGTGGTTAAAGTCCAGGGTAAACTCAGATGAGGTTTAGAGGTTCATCACACTCATATTCACTGAACATAAAGTTAAAGCTGATTCAAATATTCTGTTTCCTGTGGTTCAAAGATGCAGTTCATGCAGTGGGAGTTAAGTTTCACTTAATGAGATCATGAACAACTTTGAAATAAGAACAACTGTCACACAGTAATAATTATGACTTGTTTGAACATAAAATAATGGATGTGGTCGACAGCACAGGTTCATGTGTTTGTTCATGAGTTTGTGTGAATCATGAGCTGCTAATGTGGAGAATCACAGGCGTTGGATCTAAAGCTTTCATTTTAGATTTATTTAATTTGACCTTTAACAAACAAAGTCCCACTGTGATTAAGAATCTGATTTCCAGCTGAGTCCTGGGCCCAGAGGGGAACCTATTGTACATATTTTAGTGATAGGTGAAACCAGAGTACCTGGATGAAACCTACACAGACACACAGAGAGGCCCCTGTTAGGCTGGGAATTGAACCCGGGACCTTCTTGCTGTGATGCCCGAGCTCTAACCGCTGTGCCACCGTGCAGCTACACTGTGTAACATTGTGGATTCTCCTGTTGTCGACACAAACCTGCTCCTAATGAGCAGCTCGACACAGAAAAGTCTGTTTCTGCAGTGAGTAATCACAGAGTGGATCTGGATGAGGACCTAACCTGTTTAAATCTCATATTACTGCCTTTAGTCATGTCTCCATGGAGACGAACTGGAGACGTCCCGCTCCCAGTAACAAACTCTCGTTTGTTTGGACATTTATGATGAAAATATCTGTCATAAAATAAATGCTTGTGTTTCCATTTTATTCACAGGGTACAATTTCACGCAGTGTGGCTTTAAGTAATTTTGAAGAACAAATAAAGAAATTCAAACTGATTAGACCCAACACTGACCTGAGAACGGAGAGTTGACAGTGAGGACTCTTCAGTCCAGAACACAGCGCAGACACTGAGGAGTCACTCAGTTTATTATTACTCAGATCTAACTCTCTGAGATGGGAGGGGCTGCAGCTCAGCGCTGATGCCACCACTTCACAGTGAAGCTCTGAGAGTTCACAGGATCTAAACCTGTAACAGATGTTAGAGTCACATGTGAGTGATTATAACGTGTGAGTGAAGCTTCTGTCTGTGACTGAGGACTCACACAGCCTTCCTGTAGTTCCTCACCGCTGGGATCAGTCTCTGTGTACCCTGACGAGACGTCTTGTACTTGTTTAGGTCCAGCTCCTCCAGGACCTGCTCTGACATCTGCAGCATGTAGGCCAGAGCCGAGCACTGGATCTCAGACAGTTTCTCGTTAGATCCACCTCCAGACTTCAGGAAGTCCTGGATCTGCTGCTGCACAGACTGGTCCTTGAGCTCCATCAGACAGTGGAAGATGTTGATGCTTCTGTCGGGAGAGACTTTCCCTGAGTTCATCTCTTTAAGGTTTTTAATGACTTTGGTGATTTCTGATTGGTCGACTGGACTCAGCAGAGCTCCTAAAGTCTGTGGTTGGACTCCAGACTGAGGCCATGAAGGAACCGCACAAACAGGTCCAGGTGGCCATTTGGACTCTGCAGAGACTTTTCAAGAGCTTCTCTGAGGAACTCATTTGGACTTAATTTTGAGATGGTCCATTTACTTCTATAAAGAAATTTCCCGACCACCTCCTGATTGTTCTTAAAGCAGTGGTGCAGGTAAACGGCTGCCAGAAACTCCTGCAGGCTCAGGTGGATGAAGCAGTAGACTGACTGGTTAAAGACACTCTCTCGTTTGAAGATCTCAGTGCAGAGTCCGGAGTAGACCGAGGCCTCGCTCAGGTCCAGACCCACTTGCTCCAGGTCTTGTTGGTAGAACATGATGTTTCCTGTCTGCAGATGCTCAAAGGCCAGTCTCCCCAGCTTCAGGAGCAGCTCTGTGTCGGCCTCTGTCAGCCCCGCTGTCTCAGACCTGACCTCTGTTTGTGTCTGTTTGTACTTCCTCTTCCTGTGCGTCTGCACCAACAGGAAGTGTGCGTACATGTCTGTGAGGGTCTGGGGCAGTGGTCCGCTCTGATGGGTTCTCAACACGTGGTCCAGGACTGTGGAGGTGATCCAGCAGAAGACTGGGATCTGGCTCATGTTGTGGAGGCTGCGGGAGGTTCTGAGGTGGGACAGGACTGTTTGAAGCTGCTCTTCATCTGAGAACCTCTTCCTGAAGTACTGTTCCTTCTGTGGGTCAGTGATGAAGCCCCTGACCTCCGTGACTCTGTGCACGCACCGCGCTGGGATCTGATGGGCCGCCGCTGGGCGGGAGGTGATCCATATAAGGGCGTGAGGAAGCAGAGCGCCTTTAATGAGGTTCACCAACAGTACGCCCACCTCTGTCCTCTGTGTGACCTCAGAGATGAGCTCACAGCTGAAGTCCAGAGACAGTCTGCTCTCGTCGAGGCCGTCAAAGATGAACAGGAGTTTACAGACGGACAGAGTGTGGGCTGTGAGCGTCTGTGGGGCAGAGAAACATTTAACCCTTGTGTCATCCTTCAATTTTATTCCTTTCGCCCCCTAGTGTACAAACATGTACACGCCTAAAAACAGCCATAAAATCACCACATATTCAGATTTTTTTCTACATTCTTGCCTAAATCTCTTGAACAACTTCATGTCTTTCCAAAACTACCAAACATTCAATAATGTTATGGATTTTAACTCTTTAAATGCCAGCTTTATTATGTAAACTTTACAAAATGTCTAACTAAAAAAAAAGAAAAACTATTAATATTTTCTGAATAATAAACATTAGAGAGCTGGGGCTTTGGTGTTTAGAGCCTTGGATGTGTCAAAGTTAGGACTAATATTGCAAGAGATAGGCTGAGGCACTCTGAATTTGCAGATAAAGGTTTATTAGCGTGGTCACGCTAATAAACCTTTTATCTGCAAATTCAGAGTGCCTCAGCCTATCTCTTTCAAATTTGGTATGTTTGGCCCACTAAGCTTGAAGAGCACCTGTTTTTGTTTTTGTTGGTGTAAGTGTATTTCTTCCATTGACTTCCATTATAAACACATTCATGACTTCCAATTTTCTTTGGTCTCCTCTCACCATATAAAAGTCATATATTTTATAATGTCAGCATTTCATTTTGAGGAACAAGAGTCAGATTTGACATTTTGACTGTATTTTTTCAGTTTGGACTTTGTTCCTATTGTCGGCAGATGAATGAAATTGTGGTATTTTCCCATTAGAATATAATGGGATATTGGCAGAACCTGGGACTTTTCTGCCATAAAACTTCAGATTTTAAATCTGAATAGAGGAAAAAAGTAACATATCTGTGATGTCAGCGTTTCATTTTGAAGAAAAGGAGTTGAATTTGACATTTCCACTGCATTTCAGAATGTTCCACTTTTCTAACATTGTACACAGATGCATGTATCTTCAGTCAGCTTATACTTGTTAGAAGATAACATTAAATCGCTATTTATCATCCTGGGTCAAGCTATAATGTCGTACTATCTCTGTCATAGCCTTGACTGGGGTGCTCAGGCGCCCGCTATCAGCCACTGAATGCTTTGCTTGCGTATTAGTATGACGCTCTTAGATGGTATTTACATCTCTTCTGTGGAAGCATAGACAGACTTGAATGTTAGGACTGGCAATGTCTTGAGATCATGTCTCCGGGTCCCATAACGATGGCAAATAAACTTCTCCTGCATAAGACATCCTGACTGCTGCCCATTCTTCATCAATCCTCTCGATCATCATTGTTATTTCCCTAACAATACTGAAGCTGTGGCCGAAGGTAACCTATAGGATTTGTTTGCCTTTGTGTTTTCTATAAAATATATGAATCATTTTTAAATGAACAAGTGATTTATCGACAATAATGTTTAGTGTAAAGATTCTTACAGTTTAGAAATCTAGACACTAAAAAAGCTCAGTGGGAGCGTCACAATCAGTGGTTAGTTTTGAAGCAGAAAAGTCTCTGTTGAAAACGAGGCCATGTTTGTAAACCTGAGGGAAACACGAGAATAAATCCAGACTGCAGCTCTTTGTCCAGGTTATTTTGTGTGTTGAGGTCACTTTCAGCTAATTCATATTTTTGCACAAAAAACTTTAAAATGAGTTTAGGCTCCGCCCACCGCGCTCCTGTTATCACATAAACACAGAGTTTACAAACTGTAGAATATGAAACAACACTGGCCAACTGTCAAAAAAAAGTTGAAATTTTATTAAATACAGTAAACGTGTCAATTGTCACTAATTTTCTTCCAAATGAAACCCTGATGTCACAGATTGAGTGATTTTATGCCGTATTTCAGTAAGATTTAAAAATGGAAGTTTTCAGGGTAAAGTCCAATGGAATTGCCTTATTTCCATTATATTCAATAGGAAAAAATACAGTGATTTTATTCATGTGCCATCCAGAACCCAGAACATTATGACATGTTTGGTCGTTTTGGAAAAGTAGTTCATGTGATTTATGCAAAAACAAGTGAAAAAGTAATATTGAAAAATGTAGATTTTATGGCTGTACATTTTTGTACTAGAGGGCGAAAGTGTGAGAAAGGCAGATCAACCAAACAAAAAACGTGTGTTTTTTTGTGGATTCTGAAAATTTGGCTCAAAAGAACATTTTCTGCAGAAATCCACTCCACGCCTCAAGCTGCAACACAGGCAAAATGGTCAAATGAAAAAAATAAATCTTGCATAATGTCCACAAATGTCCACAGGATGACATAAGGGTTAAGGCTCATTCACACATGTTTGTTTGGACTAAAGCGTGAACTTGGTGGTTTTGGAACAGTTCACTTTCTCAGCACTAAAGGCCAATGAACAAAACCTCTGGAAAATAGAAAGTCCCTCTCGCCCGGGCGGTGCTGACATGTAGAGCTGAACAATTAATCAGAATTAAATCACAATCACAATCTCTACTTTGGTCAGTCTCAATAATCGTCATGGACTTTATAATCGTCAGGTTTACAGTCGGTTTTTTGGCAGAACTCAGTACTTGAGTATCATTCTCCACAGGTACTTTTTACTCTGACTTGAGTATTTTAGCTGCACTACACAGCTCTGCACTTGTGATTCATGTTATTTCCTCATATGAACTGATTTTTTAGCTGGAGTAAAAATGGTAAAACGGTCTCAACTTAAAGCGCTTTACAGTAAGAACCGCTCACCCTCCACTCTCTCATTCATTCACCAGTGTAACAGACACTGGAATCAAGTGTCTTGCCCAAGGACATAAGGACAGCCGGGATTCTAAACCCGGACCTTCCGATGATGAGACGACCTGCTCTACCGACTGCACCACTGTCCAGAATATAAATCTACTTTGATCTTATTGGCTCCTGATAAAGGACTGGGCGTGGCCTCTTTTACCTCCACACTGGTTTAGTTTGTGCTCATGTAACAGAGTGTAAAGGTTACGTTAAATCCTGGTAATAGGATTAGAGCGCCACTGCGTGGTGCAGCGTGAGATAGCACGCAGAGTGTGGCAACAGTCGGGACTGTATGTATGTTGTCCCTATTTGTTGTCTTATTGTGATGTTAGTGTACCTGGCAGTGTGTGTAGCCCATGTATGTCTTTTGTTTTGGTAGTCCGTCCCCAACGTTGGCACTTCCGGTTTGGCCGGTATAAATGGCTGACTCCGCCTCTTGCCCTTTCTCTGTTCCTGTACACATGAGAGAAAGGTCAGCGGGTTTTTGTATCCAGAGGCATCGGTTATTAAAACTAGCATCCATGTAGTTTTATCTTGTCTTTTATGTTATTATGTTGTTTTATTGTCATCCATGTTATTATTTTGTACTTACGTGTTTTTGTCCCCTTATGTTTTTAGGCCTCGTTGGGCACATGAGATTGGGCTAACGCCAATGTTTTATTTCCCTCTGCCAGGTACGGTTATTGTACATTTGTATGTTCTCTGTTCCTGTACACATGAGAGAAAGGCCTCGTTGGGCACATGAGATTGGGCTAACGCCAATGTTTTATTTCCCTCTGCCAGGAAATAAATGGGCTTCTGGGCGTTGCTCAATCCCAACCTCAGCCACAGTCTCGTTTATGGGCCAGAGCACATACACAACGCAGAGCCAGATAATATCGGTCACACTCAGAGCCACTGAATGTTGAGCTTTATCTTCACATTCACAGCACAATTAAAGACTCCGACTGAATCGACCGAGACCTGGCTTTGGACTGGTTTATTTGTTCAGACCAAAAGTCCTGCTGGGCGTTAACGCTGACTCAGTTTGAGATGAGTGGGAAGTGTTTGAGTTCATTTCAAATGTAACGAATGGAGCAGGTGAGAAGACTCCAACAGTAAATGATTCACAAACTGTGACTAACTCATAAAGGTAAAGCTTTATATAAATGAGAGTGACCTGTGGATCCAGCGCTGGATGGAACACTTGGATCAGCTCCATCAGACTGTAGCGCCCCCTTCTGACCAGGTTCATCTCTCTGAAGGACAGTGGCACCACCAGCTGCAGCTCCTGGTTCTCTGAGCCCTGGGCCCAGTCCAGACAGAACTTCAGGACTGAGAAGGTCTTCCCCACTCCAGCCACGCCCACAGTCAGCACGGCTCTGATGGAGCCCTGCTGCAGCGCCCCCTGCTGCTGCTCAGGGGGCAGAGCTTTAAAGATGTCCTGGCACCTGATGGTGATCTCCTGGACCTCCTTCTTCTTGGACTGTGTCTCCAGACTCCTCTCCTCAGGTTGGGCTCTGGCCTCTTCACTGAGGCCCTCTGTGATGTACAGCTCAGTGAAGATGCTGTTCAGAAGAGTTCTATCTCCTGATTCTTCACGTCCCTCTGTCACACTCTCACATCTGCTGCTCAGACTCTGCTTATGGTCCTTCAGAACCTTCTGCAGACCTTCACCTGGACACAGAGGAGGAGACACCTGTTAATGCCAAGCCTTGTGTTGGTTTGGGACAGAATCAGTTGGTGACAGAAGTTTGTAGATGTTCAGTACAGTATGTGATGTTTGAATTAGGGATGAAGGATAAAGGAGATTTGGAACAATAACTGATAATGACACGAGATAGTTATGTCTTTACATCTCAAATACTAAAATTATGATTGATACTGAGGCAGATGATAATTTACCAACACAAATAAAATACCAGAAAGCAAAAGAACAGCAACTGACACAACAAGCAGATACTGCACTTTTCCTTTGTATAACCATATGCTGAATGTACAAAGGCAAAGTGCAGTATGTGCACTTTTAGGGACTAGAGTAAATTTCGAGTTTGTGTTTCATACCCATAATAATTACATCATAAAAGCTACAAAATAAAAAAGAAACCAATGATAAAGTTCAAACCAATATGACAGGACATCATGAAAACTACAAAGTCAGATTTTTCAGTTTCACCCAGAGTGCAGTTACTGTGTTTTTCCTTCGTACGGCAGTATTGGTGAGTCCAGATATGAGAGCGCCTGGGCCGGACCAGGTGGAGCAGGTGAGTCCACAGTCAGTGGATCCAAGTGTGTTTTTACTATGGCCGGTTTGCAGGCGGGGAGTTGAGCTGGAGGGCGAGGGACAGGTGTCCGGGTCTCTGACCATAGAGGGACGTGTTTACAGAGGAAATGTGCAGCTATTGTCGATGGGATATTTCCATGAGGTCATAACAAGTGCTGTTTTCTTTTTAGCCTCCTCAGTTAGTGGCTTTATGTCCTCTCTTAGACATCGAAGTTCTTGCTCAGAAGGACTAGCCATGAAGCCGGCTAGTGAGCTGGCTAAAACTGGCTAAAACGTCAGTCAGTGATCGGAGTTATTGATGGCGTCAGTGCCGCTGCTCCCTATACGCTGATAACATGCTCCACGTTGGGCACCGCGTCTCCGAGGGGCCAATGTGACTGAACAGCTTTGTTCTGTATTTGTGCCACTGTTTTATTAACGCAGCTGATAAAAAACATCCTGTTTCCCCTGTCACCCACGGCGTCCCCCAAGGTTCCGTGCTCGGCCCCCTCCTATTTACCATCTACATGCTTCCCCTCGGTCGGATCATCCGCCACCATGGACTCAACTTCACTGCTATGCCAACGATACCCAACTCTACATCGCCACCAAATCCATCACCCCGGTTATCCTCTCCACCATCACTGACTGCATCTCCGACATCAAAACCTGGATGGACAATAACTTTCTCAAACTCAACAGCAATAAAACTGAACTCCTCATCACCGGCCCCAAATCTCTCCTCTCCTCTGTCCAGAACTTTACCCTCCTCATCGACGGTCACAATGTCACCCCTCCCCCTCTGTACGCAACCTCGGCATCATAATGGACTCCACCCTCTCATACCAAACACACATTAACCACATCACTAAAACATCCTTCTTCCACCTCCGCAACATTGCCCGCCTCCGCCCCTCCCTTACCCAGTCAACAGCAGAAATCCTCATCCACGCATTCATCACTTCCAGACTCGACTACTGCAATAGCCTCCTCTATGGACTTCCCACCACTCATCTCCAAAAACTGCAATACATCCAGAACTCTGCTGCCCGCCTCCTCACCCACACCCGGTCCAGAGAACATAAGAACACATCACCCCGGTCCTTCAACAGCTCCACTGGCTCCCGTTCAATATCGGATTCAATACAAGCTCCTCCTCCTCACTTACAAGTCCCTCCATAACCTGGCCCCGCCCTACCTCTCTGAGCTCCTGCAACAACACCAGCCCACCCGCCACCTCCGCTCAGCCGGCACCAACCGCCTCACCCCTATCATCCGCACTAACCGCCGGACTCTGGGGACCGAGCCTTTGCCATCGCCGCCCCCACCCTTTGGAACTCACTCCACAGCCCATTAGAAACTCTGACTCACTACCTACCTTCAAATCATTACTCAAAACCCACCTGTTCAAACTAGCTTTTCCGTAAACCCCTTTTTTGTTTTGTTTTGTTATTCCCATGTAAAGCGTCTTTGAGTGTCCAAAAAAGCGCTATAGAAGTTCGATGTATTGTTATTATTATTATTATTATTATTAAAAATGTCCTCTAGCGGCTCTGGATGGAAACACTTCAGACACAGAGTGTTATCCACCGATAGATTCCAAAGAAAGGGATTAGATCAGGGTGAATGTTTAGATTTTTCTCATAAATATCAAGCTCCATAACTTACATCTCGTGCGTACTTGAGTCTCAGACTGATCAGAATCACCTGGTGCAGGGCCTTGAACCCACTGATCAGGACCTGTGTCTCCACACTGAGGCCAGGCGTCCTGCTCTGACTCTGTTTCTCTGTGACACAAACATACAGCACTGAGCACGTCTTTAACATCACATTTGTTACAATCACAAACTGATTCTACACAAATATAAAGCACAGTTTAGCTGCTGAGACTCTGTGTTCAGGTCAGTTCTTACAGTGAAACACCACCAGCACCTCCCCCAAGCATATCCCTCATGAGCCTCATAACTCCACAGAAACAAAATTGAAATTGAAATTGAAAATTGAAAATGCATTTTCAGGGTAAATGCTCACAATTCAATCAAACTCAATCAATCCAACTTTATTTATAAAGTGCTTTTCATACCGAAAGGTATCACAAAGTGCTTTACAGATAACATTTAAAACAATACGCCCCACATCATACATCCATACACACACACACACACACACACACACACACACACACACACACACACACACACAATATATCATTAGGACTAAATTAAGTAATGTCAGTTAAAAGCTAAACTAAAAAGGTCTGTCTTAAGCCTGCTCTTAAAGACATGAACGTTCTCTGCGGTCCTGAGCTCCTCCTCAGGTCGTTCCAGAGGCGAGGGCCATAATATTGGAAAGACGCCTCGCCGTGAGTCTTTCTGTTGACTTTAGGAATAACTAGGAGACCCCTGCCGGAGGAGCGAAGGGGTCGTGAAGGTTCATAAGGTAAAAGTAATTCTGAAAGATAAGAAGGACCAAGACCATTAAGACATTTAAAAACCATTAAAAGAACTTTAAAATCGATCCTGAAACACACGGGGAGCCAATGCAGCGACTCTAAAACCGGTGTAATGTGGTCCCGCCTCCTGGTCTTTGTCAGGACACGAGCTGCTGAATTTTGTAAAAGTTGTAAACCTGAGATACTCTTTTTGGGAAGACCAGAGAGCAGGGCATTACAGTAGTCGATATGACTGGTGATAAAAGCATGCATTAGCGTCTCCGTGTCGGCCCGAGAGAGAATGGGGCGGACTCTGGCTATGTTCTTTAGATGGTAAAAACCTATCTTTGTGATATTCTTAATGTGTGGAATAAAAGTCAGCTCAGAGTCAAAAATCACACCCAGGTTCTTCACCTGTGGGGAAGGATTAAAAGACAATGACTGTAGTTTGGGTAAAAGTTTCTCTCTCTGGGCCTCAGGACCGATGACTAAAACTTCAGTTTTGTCCTGGTTAAGCTGGAGAAAGTTTTCTGCCATCCAGGATTTGATCTAAAATGCAGTTAAAAAGTGCGTCCATTGGCCTGGTGTCATCAGGAGACATGGAGATGTACAACTGTGTATCATCAGCATAACTATGAAAGTTGACTCCATGTCTCCTGATGACATCACCAAGAGGGAGCATATACAGGTTAAATAGCACTGGGCCTAAAATCGAACCCTGGGGCACGCCACATGTAATTTTATGGACCTTAGAGGAGCAGGTATCCACACTCACCATGAATGTCCTGTCTGTGAGGTAGGATGTAAACCATTTGTGGACAGCACCAGAGAGGCCGATGTGTTTGAAACGAGTTAAAAGAATAGTGTGGTCGACTGTATCAAAGGCGGCGCTCAGATCCAGTAGAACCAACACTGTGACCTTCTGTGAATCATAATTTAATCTAAGATCATTTAAAATCTTTAAAAGGGCCGTCTCGGTGCTGTGGTTTACCCTAAAGCCAGACTGGAATTTCTCAAGGACGTTATCTGCAGTAATAATATCATTAAGTTGGATGAAGACAAGTTTTTCTAAGATTTTGCTTAAGAATGGTAAGTTGGATACCGGTCTAAAATTGTTAAAATCATTACAGTCCAAATTGCTCTTCTTCAGTAGAGGCCCCGCCCCCTTAAAGGCAGCAGGGAAGACCCCGTCTGAAGAGAGCAATTCATCATGTTTAAAAGTTCGTCTTTAAAGGATCCATAGAATGTTTTAAAAAACGGGGTTGAGACCGGGTCTAAAAGACACGTGGTGGGCCTCACTGAGGAGGAAACTTTATCAAGCATCTCAGCATTAACCTGGACAAAACTGTGCAGTGTTTCTTTTGGAACAAGTAGACAACCAGATGTATTTAAAGCAGTGTTACTTTGGGTAGATAAAATATTACATCTGATCGTGTCTATCTTTCCCCTGAAGTGGTCTGCAAACGCCTCACAGAGAGCATCTGTGGGGTTTAAAGGAGGTTTGTTAAAATCAGGATTTAAAACATTTTCTATTGTTGAGAATGTTTTTTTTTTTTGTGGTTGGTGATTATTGTGGAAAATAATTTATTTCTTGCATTTCTTATTGCTGTATTGTAGGTCTTTTGTTGAGCACGGAATATTTGAAAATGTATTGCTATTTTGAATTTCCTCCATCTCCTCTCGGCCTTCCTGCAATTTCTCTTTTCAGTTTGAACTGTAAAATCACAAATGTTTCCTCCTCTGATCAGAAGAAACCACAAATAACCAAAAAAATAAAATTTTAAAGTGTGACGGCAGAACGATGAAAAAGTGAGTTTATAATGGGAGTCAATGGGACAGAAAATGTGAAAACTCAACTTTACATAAAAACTAAAAAAACTGTCAAAATCTAAGTTGTTCCTGATCTTTGACCCAAGAGTGTTTTAAAATGTAATTCCAAATTCTGCCCAAACAAACTTTTTATATGGAAAATGAGCCATTTTGAGTGTTAATTTTTTGGTCATTTTTTAAATTGTCAATGAAATAGTTACATATTTTGATATGTTTTCAAATTTTGGTGGTTTTGTGCACAATTGAAGCCCTGGAATACCTGATCATTAACTGTAAACCTTTTTATTCACCGCGGGAGATAGTCTCATTCATCCTGGTTGCGTGCTATTTACCGCCGGGGGCGGAAGTGCACGCAGCTCAGCGCACACTCGCGGAGCAGATTCCGACCGTAGAGCGGACTTTCCCGGAGTCTCTCGTCATTGTGCTCGGTGACTTTAACAAAGGGAACCTCAGCCAGGAATTACCCAAGTACAGACAGTTTATTAAATGCCCCACCAGAGAGGAGAACACGCTGGATCACTGTTACACCACTATAAGCAAGGCATACCACGCTGTTCCCCGCGCTGCACTCGGACTGTCAGATCACGTGATGGTTCACTTAATCCCCTCATACAGACAAAGACTGAAACATGCTAAACCGGTAGTGAGCACATCAAAGAGGTACACCCCTGAAGCTGTGGAGGAACTGCACTCATGTATGGAGACTACAGACTGGGGGGCATTTGGGGCTGCTTCCATTAACCTGGATGAATGCACGGACACTGTGACCTCATATATCCAGTTCAATGAGGAGCGCATAGTACCAACGCGCACCAGGGTTTGTTATGAGAATGATAAGCCCTGGTTCACCCCCAAACTCCGGCAGCTACGTAAGGAGAAAGAGGCGGCTTTCAGAACTCGAGACCAAGACCGATACAGACAGGCAAAATACCACTTTAGGAGGGAAGTGGGAAATGCCAAATCTGTATATTCAGCCCGTCTCCAACAGCAGTTCTCCTCAAACGACCCGGGAGCAGTGTGGAGGGCGCTTAAGGCCATCACGAACTATAAGCCCAAGGCCCCCCGGGCTCTGAACGACCTGTCCCTCGCCCAGGGTCTGAATACACACTACTGCCGCCATGAGCGCCCATCAGCTCCTCACTCTCCAGAGAACCCAGCCACCTCTGCCCCCCAACCTCCACCACCACCATCAATGACCCCAGCACTTCATCAAAGGCCTCCACAGACCCTCCCTCCCCCCCTGCTCTCTCCATCCAAGAGGAGGAAGTGCGCCGGCAGTTCCTGAGACTGAAACTGCGGAAGGCCCCGGGCCGGATGGCGTCTCCCCGTCCACCCTGAGACACTGCGCGGATCAGCTGGCTTTCGTCTTTACAGACATTTTCAACACCTCCCTGGAGTCATGCCATGTGCCGTCCTGCTTCAAAACATCCACCATCGTCCCTGTCCCTAAGAAACCACGGATCACAGGACTTAATGACTACAGGCCGGTGGCGCTGACGTCTATGGTCATGAAGTCTTTTGAGCACTTGGTCCTGCCCCACCTCAAGGACATCACCGCCCCCCTCCTGGACCCGCTGCAGTTTGCCTACAGAGCCAACAGGTCTGTGGATGACACAGTCAATCTGGCTCTCCACTTCACCCTGGAGCATCTGGACTCACCAGGAACCTATGCCAGGATCCTGTTTGTGGACTTCAGCTCTGCCTTCAACACCATCCTACCTGGACTGCTACGAGACAAGCTCTACCAGCTCAACGTGCCCGACTCCCTCTGCAGGTGGATCACTGACTTCCTGACGGACCGGAGACAGCACGTGCGGCTGGGGAAGATCGTCTCGGACACTCGGACTACAAACACTGGAACTCCTCAGGGCTGTTGGCTCTTCTCCCTGTACACAAACTGCTGCACCTCCAGTCACCAGTCCGTTAAACTGATCAGTTTGCGGACGACATCACCCTCATCGGGCTCATCTCGGACGGTGATGAGTCCGCCTACAGGAGAGAGGTGGACCGGCTGGCGTCCTGGTGCAGCCACAACAACCTGGAGCTGAACGCCCAGAAGACAGTGGAGATGATCGTGGACTTCAGGAAAGACACAGCCCCACCGTCCCCCCTCGCCCTGACAGACTCTCCCACCCCCATCTCCATCGTAGACTCCTTCCATTTCCTGGGCACCACCATCACCCAGGACCTCAGATGGGAGCCGACCATCTGCTCCCTCATCAAAAAGGCCCAGTAGAGGATGTTCTTCCTGCGGCAGCTGAGGAAACTTAAGCTGCCAACAAAGATGCTGGTGCAGTTCTACACGGCCATCATCGAGTCCATCCTCACCTCCTCCATCACCGTGTGGTCCATCCTCACCTCCTCCATTCCGTGTGGTCCATCCTCACCTCCTCCATCACCGTGTGGTCCATCCTCTCTTCCTCCATCACTGTGTGGTCCATCCTCACCTCCTCCATTCCGTGTGGTCCATCCTCACCTCCTCCATCACCGTGTGGTCCATCCTCACCTCCTCCATCACCGTGTGGTCCATCCGTCCTGGAGGTGAACAGGTCCTGGAGAGATGGAGCTCACAGCCAATCACCTTCTCAGCAGCACGCACAATGCACTGCAGTCTCTGCCTGTCCCGTTCTGTAGCGCCGGGGTACCACACGGTGATGGAGGAAGAGAGGATGGACCACACGGTGATGGAGGAGGTGAGGATGGACCACACAGTGATGGAGGAAGAGAGCTCCATCACTGTGTGGTCCATCCTCACCTCCTCCATCACCGTGTGGTCCATCCTCTCTTCCTCCATCACCGTGTGGTACCCCGGCGCTACAGAACGGGACAGGCAGAGACTGCAGTGCATTGTGCGTGCTGCTGAGAAGGTGATTGGCTGTGAGCTCCATCTCTCCAGGACCTGTTCACCTCCAGGACCCGGAGGCGTGTGGGTCGGATCACAGCTGACCCTTCTGGACATGGACTATTCACCCCTCTCCACTCGGGCAGGAGGCTACGGTCCATACAGACCCATAAATCCCACCACTTGAACAGTTTTTTCCCTCCGCCATCAGACTCATGAACAAAAACAAGACCCAATAACTTAGTTACAGACTCATGGATGTATCTGCACTTGCACTGTGTGGTGTGTCCACACTTGGACCCACTGCTATCACTTATCACTAAATCACTTTATCACTTTATATGCCTACACATCTGTAAATACAATCCCGCTGTTGTTCAATGTCAAATTGTTGTTGTCTATATGTCATATGTCACTTTATTTTATCTTATTTATTTAATATTTTTCACGCATGCCCCTATAGCCTTATAGTTTTAAAGTTTTTTAGCTTATTTTTATCTCAACTCTGTGTTATACAGTATGTTCTATGTCGCACGTTTGCATCGAGAAAAATTCCTAGTTTGTGAACCTGTTCTCAAACCATGGCAATAAAACGGATTCTGATTCTGATTCTGACTAACATAATTATGTGAAAAAAGTTTGGAAAAATGTTAATCTACAATAGTTTTACAGCAAATTATTTTAAAAATTAAAATTTTAAAATTATCTTTTTAAAATGTCGGTTAAAATACATTTTGTAACAAAAAAATATTCAAATATCTCAAATATGGAAATGTTATGGCCAAATTAAGAGCAAAACATTGCAAAAAAGTGGCACGAAAAGCCCCAACAGGACACAAGTGTTAATAGTTGGAAACAGAAATTGCTAAAGCCCGACTGCATTATATGACTTTGTTCCTCATTATGTCAGCTTTCTTTGTTCTACATTTAATCTGTGATTCTGTCTGTGACCACAGCACTACTTAGAACAGAATCACAAAGTTCTGTCTGAAGCCTGTCCCGTAGAAGTGCTATTTTGGGGTCCCACAGCAGAACGGGGCCGAGTCGGGTCCCCACCTGACCCAAGGTTTACTCTAATGAACGACAGGAGTTTGGGAAAGGGGGCAAAAATATGTCTGGGGACGGGGTCTAATATATAATAATGGTAAAAAATAAAGCTGACTACTTCGCAGATTTCGTCTATTCCAAGTTATTTTAGAACATAACCCTCACGATAAACGAGGGACCCCTGTACTCAAGAGTCATTTGAAGCACTCACGTCTCAGTATTTTCCTACGACCACTTCCTTTAATGTTGTCACTGGACCCAACAGCATCACATCTTGGTCCCTAAAGAAATACTGTTATTTTTTCAATACCAGTAATACCTAAACTTTTACTGGTATTGTTTAACAGTACCCTGTCTTACTCTCGACCCCCTGAGGGTTCCAGACCTCCACTTTGAGAACCACTGATCTAGTGTTCGTTTACCGTGGCGTTATCTGAGTACTACAAACAAACCTATCATTATCATTGTTTCTTACCGAGAATCTGGAGGAGCAGGTTCAGGACTGAAGGTCGGAGGGTCACCCATAGACCGGTCACTCTTCATGGACAGAGTGGACACTGAAGCTGGAGAAGCAGGTTCAGGACTGAAGGTCGGAGGGTCACCCATAGATCGGTCACTCTTCATGGACAGAGTGGACACTGAAGCTGGAGAAGCAGGTTCAGGACTGAAGGTCGGAGGGTCACCCATAGATCGGTCACTCTTCATGGACAGAGTGGACACTGAGGCTGGAGAAGCAGGTTCAGGACTGAAGGTCGGAGGGTCACTCATAGACCGGTCACTCTTCATGGACAGCGTGGACACTGAGGCTGGAGGAGCAGGTTCAGCACTGAAGTTCAGAAGGTCACCCATAGACCGGTCACTCTTCATGGACAGAGTGGACACTGAGGCTGGAGGAGCAGGTTCAGAACTGAAGGTCGGAGGGTCACCCATAGACCGGTCACTCTTCATGGACAGCGTGGACACTGGAGCTGGAGGAGCAGGTTCAGGACTGAAGTTCAGAAGGTCACCCATAGACCGGTCACTCTTCATGGACAGAGTAGACACTGAGGCTGGACATCTGTGGAAGAAAAACAATCTGTTTCCCAGACTTCCTCCACTGCTGGATGCAAATATACTGTATATTATGAAGATGGTTAAGGACAATAAGAAAAGACTGAACTCACTTTGTCCCATCGCGGTCTGGATCAGTGCTGCCCCTTCAGGTTCTCTTTGACGTAAACCTGTGTCTCTTTGTCGAGCCCAGGATGACTTTGCTTTGTCGTCTGCCATTTCCCCGAGGCCTGAGGGTGAGTCAGAGATTAAAGTCATTCACTCTGGGACTGGATTAATCGGTAACACAGGAGCGTGTGCTCGTGCTCTCCTCGCGACACACTTTTGGAAGGACTTGTATTTCTCACGTGTTTTCAGACACGTGTTTACCTTTCACACTCATGTCAGAGTTGGTGGAGTTTTGTATCATTTAAGGCGAGACGCTGCAGGTGAAAACATTAACTCGTTTACTTCTTAACATCTTAGTTTTAACGTCAAGTAAAAACAAGTAAAACAAAACAGAGCAAACTCTTCACCAGAATCAGAATTGGTTTTATTTCCATTGTCAGTGAACACATTCACAAACTAGGCATTTTATTTCTTATTATTATTTTACAATAAAATATGACAAAACAACAATTTGACAATGCTCCTCCTGGAGCCGCCACCTTAACGTGGTAGAGGGTTTGACCTGAATGATCCTGGAGCCTCCACCTTAACGTGGTGGAGGGGTTTGAGCCTGAATGATCCTGGAGCCTCCACCTTAACGTGGTGGAGGGTTTGAGCCTGAATGATCCTGGAGCCTCCATCTTAAAGTGGTGGAGGGTTTGACCTGAATGATCCTGGAGCCTCCACCTTAACGTGGTGGAGGGGTTTGAGCCTGAATGATCCTGGAGCCTCCACCTTAACGTGGTGGAGGGTTTGAGCCTGAATGATCCTGGAGCCTCCATCTTAAAGTGGTGGAGGGTTTGACCTGAATGATCCTGGAGCCTCCACCTTAACGTGGTGGAGGGTTTGACCTGAATGATCCTGGAGCTCTGTTGTCGGGGGCTTCGTTTCCCTTGGTAGGGTCTCCCAGGGCAAACAGGTCCTAGGTGACGGGTCAGACAAAGAGCGGTTCAGAAGCCCCTTATGAGAGACCAACAGGCCCGGTTAGAACCATGAGGCCGTCCTTCTGTGGACCCACCACCTGCAAGGGGCGCTATAGAGGCTGGTGCAATGTGATTTGGGCAGCTTCTACGGCTGCCCCAACAACCCAGCAACGGAAAAGTGGAAGAAAATGGATGGATGGAACAATTTTACACAGAACAACAGACATGCAGGTGCTTTAAGAGTTAGCAGCAGAGTTTTTCATTTTATTTATTTATTGGTTTATTTGGTCGGGACAGTGCATGTTAATGACATACATGGGTCTCATGCATGTAAACACGCCACACCGGATTGTAGCCATGGGCTCATTTCCATCTGTCGTCCCCCATTGTGCACTCTCAAACACTTTCATTCATCCTAACCTATTGAAATCAACCTGGACTATGTTTAAGTCCAGGCTAAAGCTCAGTGATTTACTGCTGCCTATTGCTTTTTATTGTATTTAACCGGGCCGGGAATAGGAAGAATTGACTTTGGCCATGAAAAAGGCAATAACATTTGTCTTAAGCTCAGTGCTTCGTCTGTGAGTCTTCCTGCTGTGCTGGTCCTCACTGAGAGTGACCAGTTCTATCACACTAAAAAGCTGGACACAAGTGAAACCTACAGGTGCTGTATGTTTTAAATAATGTTACATCCAATTAGAAAGTACAAAACATCAATATTGTCGCTTATGGAATAGAAAATATCATTAGCATAAATAAGAATTTACATTTGACTTGTGATTGGTCGACTGTAACTTCATGCTCTTTTAACATTATGTGGTCACATTGGCATTTGGTGGTAACAGGTCTCTATGGTAACGCTGAGGGGAGGGGCTGACTCGCTCTCTCCTTTGGTCTGTGAGCTTAGTGGAGAACACAAACAAACTGATGGATGAATGTGTGATACCTGTCTCTTCCCTCCTGTTCAGTGCACTGGATCATGAGTCTGATATAGTTATTGTTTTGTTTTTGTTCTGATGGTGGAGGGAAAACTGTTCTTGTGGCGTGAGGTTTGGGTCCGGTCCATTTGAGCTGGTCCTGGGTGATGGTGAAGGAGTCTACAATGGAGATGGGGGTGGGAGAGTCTGTCAGGGCGAGGGGGGTTTCCTGAAGTCCACGATCATCTCCACTGTCTTCTGGCGTTCAGCTCCAGGTTGTTGTGGCTGCACCAGGACTCCAGCCAGTCCATCTCTTTCCTGTAGGCAACTCATCACCGTCTGATATGAGCCCGATGAGGGGGGTGTGGTCAGTTTGACGGACTGGTGACTGGAGGTGCAGCAGTTTGTGTACAGGGAGAAGAGCCAGGGGGAAAGTACACAGGCCTGAGGGATTCCGGTGTTTATAATCCGAGTCCGTACAATATTGAGTATCGCTGCACTCTAGTTATCATCTGGAATAAAGTTTGGCTTCTCTTGACAATATTCTCTCTAAAAACATAATGATTGAAAGCATAAGAAACAGCCCCCCCTGGTGTTCACGTCACTGCACTGTAGAAAAGTGGTTCAGCTGAGGAGTTACAGCTCTTATCAAAGCGTATCACCACTTTATCGTTTGAGAGGTGCTTTACTGTAATCATTCACTTTAGTCGAGGCACTTTTATAAAGCATTTTGACAAACAGGTCGATAGTGTGTTTTTCATCTTTGTCTTTTATCCAAAGCAGCAGCGGCATCAGACATTTATGGAAGATTCTTTTTCCAGGATGGGGAAGGTCAGTCGTTCTCTGATTGGCCAGTCTCTGACATCAGCAGCCGATGAGAAGTGGAGCTCCAATCATGACATCACCTCCTCAAGACAACGCTCTCTTAACTTCTGAACCCCCGCCTTTACTGAGCACATTATCTCCAGCTTTACCCAAATCTAAAAGCTTCTCCACTGGAGCTTAGAGCCTCATTTGAAAGCTAAGACCTACACCACTCTTCTAAGCTTCTTCCTTGTGTTTGAAGGCATGTGGTCCTAAACTTTAGATCAGCTGCAAAAACTATTTCAGTGTATTTGTTGTTGTCAATAAAAGCTTTACTCCATGTTTTTGTCTGACTTTTCTTCTTGTTGCACTGAACCGTTTATCCCCCGGTCCTAAACCTTTGATCAGGACTGTATTTCTCTCTTTGAGGCTGAAGTGTTTGTCTTATTTAGTTGAGTGACTCCAGAGTCTCTGCTTTTGAAAAGTTCTTACCGTTTCTCTGTGAGTTCACGTGGTCCGTCCTAGAGGAGAGTGAACACAAACACAGAGTCAGACAGAGATCCAAACGGCCATAGAGTCAGATCAAAGTGTCATAAACCCGGGTTAATCCTGTCACTGTGGAGAGTAAAGGCCGACGCTGCAGGAGGAACAAACACAACTGTACAGACGTCAGTGTCAAACTTCTTATTGTTTTGGTTCAAAAGTATCAAAACACTGGGGAAAAGTAGAAAAAGTTTGGAAGCGACTGAGAAAAGCCTGAGATGGAGTCGAGCTGCAGAGACACTGGAGAGAGAGCCCTGGATTAAACCGACAGCAGAAAAGTAAATCTACAGCACGTTTCTGACAATAGTTCTACAATCCTTCATCGTGTTCCTCATTTGTCTTTGTTCTACTGCAGATCATTATTGCCTCTGACGCCTTTTTCCACCAAGCTGCGGGTTCAGAGCTGGAATAACAGGAAACTCTCTCCTCTTTACATAAAACCACAGCAGAGTTATGACTTATTCTCGCTCTTCAAGTCCCTACACACTTACATTTGAGTCTAAATCAGGCTCACAACAAGCGACAGCAACAAAGATAAAGAGTTTCACACAGAGGACAGGTTTATAGTGTCTTAAATTACAAGTTAAAGTGGTAAACACTTTGTGGCTAATCATTCACTAACAGGCTTCATTATAGTTCATAGTGTGTTTGTAAAGGGAGGAGCTCATGAGGCTCACACAGATCATCACACTCACAATCAGATATAACAGACTATCTTTTCCCTTTATTTGAGTGTAAAAAACTCTCTTCATGGACTGGTTTCTCAAATCAAGGACAAATTGATGGATTTAAAAAAATGTTTCTTATTTCCACATTATTACGCTAAAACTCCATGTCCCAAAGTGATGTCCAGTAAAAGTTTGAAATGTCTAAATGTAATAAGCTCCGCCTTAATACTGGCTCCATCCGTTACTCAGATGATGTTGTTACAAATATAGATTTATGTCCATTTTAATACTAACACACCTTATTTCCAAATGAAAACGTTCAATGACAGAAATAGTCATGTGATTTGATCAGTAATCTACAGGGAAACTTTCTTTGAATGAAACCCTATACAGCTGCAGCTTTTGTTACACTCCGGAAGAGGCCTGGGCGACCGAGAGCTCACACAGTCCTGGAACAATGTGGGACACCGAGCGGGAGCTAACTTCACTCAGGTCTCAGTCATGGTCAGACGGTTTCACGTAAATAAAGTGAAATGAAAGTTTATATGTGGTAGTTTGATACGGAGTCGTCTGACACTCTGTTCAGGCTGCTCAAACTATCTACGCTACTTTATTATAACCTTCACTGGCTGGTCATGTGACTGGAGCGGATGAACTCCTTTTCAAACACGTAAGTTACATATCAATGTATGAGTGGCGCCGCCTGCTGGTCGGGGCGCCACAATAACTCTTATTCTCACATCAACATACAGAGGGTCTATCATGGCAGAATAGAATAAATAACCACTTTAGACGAGTTATTTACTCTGTCATTGTGCAAAGTCAATCAATAAAAGCAGACATTACCTTTGTGATCAACTGGCCACTCCACTGGCCCCTCCCTCTTTATCCTTTTATTAAAGGAAGGAAACAAAACAAAAGAGCAGAATCAGAATCACAATAGTTTTTATTGCAGGTTCACAAACTAGGATTTATTCTTGATGTGGACGTGCAACATAAAACATATAACACCGACTTTAGATAAAAATAAGCTATAAAACGTTAAACTATAAGGCTTTGGGGGCACGCACAAGGAATATGAAATAAATAAGATACAAAATAAAAAGTAAAATCAGAATCAGAATCAGAATGGGTTTTATTGCCATGGTTTGAGAACAGGTTCACAAACTAGGAATTTTTCTCGGTGCAAACGTGCGACATAGAACATATAACACAGAATTTAGATAAAAATAAGCTATACAACTTTAAAACTATAAGGCTATTAAGGGCATGCGTGAAAAATATTAAATAAATAAGATAAAATAAAGTGACATATGACATATAGACAACAACAATTTGACATTGAACAACAGCGGGATTATACTGACAGATGTGTGTGTGTATAAAGTAAAGTGATAAAGTGATAAAGTGAATTTATTCTTCAGCCTTTGAAGGAAACGGCTGTTATGTGCTGGATATGGAACCCCAAATGACTCAAAGAAATGCATATTAAAAAAAAATCATTCATTCATAATGTCCATATGGGCAGATCATTATTAAAGTATGAGTGTAAATGCAAAAATGAACACATGTATTTCAGCCAGACTTGGAGCCTTTTCTCCTTCGAGCTTGTGGCTAATCATTCACTAACAGGCTTCATTATGGCTCATAGTGTGTTTGTAAAGGGAGGGGCTCATGAGGCTCACATTTCCTCTAACACCAAAATAAGAGCGACTGACAAAGAGAGTTCATCAAATTTCTTTGTATTAGCTTTGTTTCCTCCATTCAGTCCCACGGTTTATCACTGTCCCCGGTTCAATCAATAAAAAGGACAGAAATACTGTTTTAATCTCAAGATGGCCGCCGTGTTACTATGACCACGTCCATCGAGAGTTTTCTCAAAGATCCTACTAAGCCACTGGTTTACGCTTCTGCACACGTTTTAGGAATGACTGAAGGAGTTTAAACACAATGATCTTTGCCACAGTTTGAAACAAAGGTGAAAGAGTTCTTACCTTCTGTCTGTGTCCTGAAGGAGAGAGCAGAGGAGTGGAATAACACGGCACAGTTTATCACACAGGGTCAAAGTCTAGGCTTTATAATATTTGACTGGCTGCTATAATTAAAGGAACACGAGCCCACAGAAACAACAGGAATCAAAGAAGCATCAAGTCAATCCAGTAATAATCATGATACAGTCAGTGCTCAGACCACAGACTCACACAGAGGAGAGGGTCCACAAACACAAATACTAAAAACATGAGGACAATTTACTCTGGCAGACTTTATTCTTATACTTTATAGGCTCAATAAACCAACTGTAACATAACTTAAACCTTTAACTAACATTCAGCTTTACCCAAATCCATAAAGTCACAGCCTCTGTTGAAAGCTAAGTCCTACAAAACTCATCTAAATGGAGCTTTTTGATTGTGTTTTTGTTTCTCTTTGTTGCGTTTGAATCCTCGTTTTCTTCAGTTTTTCTCATTTTCCTGCACATCTGTAAATGCACTCACACTGTTGTTCATTGTCAAATTGTTGTTGTCTTTATCATAGTTTACCTTATAATCTTATGCTTAGGGCACTGGGGGTCTTGAACTGTTGGACAGATTTAAATAGAACCTGTAAGATCAAATGGATTCAAGCATGTCTCAGAAATCCCCACTCATTATGGTGTCTTATCCCCGTTCATATCTTTAAGGACGTTGCAGGTTTACACTTTATGTTATAATGATCTAAACTGCCTTTAAATCTGTCTACTTTCTACCAACAGGCTTTGCTGCATTGAAGTGTGTCATCAAACCCTCATCAAACCATCATGTTGAACAACCAACATGTATTAAAACGGAACAAATCATTGTATTTTAAGAAATGGTTCGATAAAAGTCATATTTTCATTGAAGATATTTGTGAGAACGGGAGAGACATTATGAAATATGGACATTTTATAAATCATTATAGTTTCCCTGTAACAGTAAGAATATAATGGCCTGGTCAAAAGTATTTCAGGAATCAAAGAGTTAATGAAAGGCAAAACAAAATGATTTATTCTTTATCATTTATTGTATATATGAAACCCCTACTTACTATGTTATTGATGCACATTTCCTGTCTTTTATTGCACACCCTGAGTGTTTTTCTGAGAGCTGATTTAACAAGTGAATTTTTCCATCGTGAGATCAATAAAGGATGATCTTATCTTAACTCATCTGAGAGTCGCAAAGTACTCGGATACATCAAGAAAACCTCAAACGTTTATTCTTCCACTGCAAAACAGTCTGACATTTATGAAAGACCTTGAATCATACGAGCTACAAAAAACATCATATGATTTTAAGCTGAATTATCCAAACATAATAACCTATTAGAACCAGCCCCACTGGAAAAGGAAAGTCATGGTGAATGTATTTATTGTTTCAGGTACATTTCATATTCATAAAGTAAAACTATAGTTACCCCCTGTTTACACTATTCTTAAATGTATATGAGATCTCTAAACAAAGAAATGGATTAAAATATGAAATGTATATGATGAACTCTTCACATAATGTTTGTGCTTTTGTTTCATGTGTGTTGGAGATCTGCATAGTGACAGGCACCGTGTCAGCCTGGAACTCTCACCTGCACCAACACCGTCTTTTTCAAATGCTGTGATGTCACGTGACCGTAGACCTGTATTCATATACTGAAGGTCTTTCATGCTTTTCCCTCGTTTTGCTTTTGTCGCTGTTATTATTTGGCTTTGTTGGTTTGTTTGTTTATCCTTTGTTATTGTTTGGACCTCTTGTGTTGAATTGTAATCCTCCTTGGTTCATATGTTTATTATTTGAATGTATTGGAACAGTTTGTGTTGCAGGGCCTCGTGCCATACGTCACTATTGGTTGTTTCTCTTTTGGACCAAAGCCTTGGAAGGAAGTGCGTTTGGAGGAACTGCCTTCAACACCAAGGTGAGGAACCTTTGGGAAACAGCCACAGTGAGACGCTCACTCTGTGTCTAATCATTTATGTTTGGAGCAAATATCCTTCAAAGTAAATGAAAGTCACGTTTAAAGCTTTACAGCGTCTGTATTATCTCTATAAGACAATAAGAATGAACTGTCTACGTTCTGAAGGATCTTTGTTTCCCTCTCACGCAGCAGGTCTGCCCCGTTACTAAAGGGAAATATCTTTCTTTCTTCTTGTCTGTGCACTTTTCCTTCTAACTGTTTGAAAAACTTCCCCAGGAGTGACTATCGGGGACCCGGCACGATTTTTCGAGACGATTCCGATGAGCTATATTTTTTTATATGGAATAATTTTTTGGGGTCAAGCCTGAATATTCACCACATATGCTGCATACTTTTCAGTTGCAACTCGGCCAATATGCGTCACCCGTGTGTGAGAGTACCCATATGGGGGCTTAAGGGCGCCCCGATCAAAAAGAGCTGGGGGGCCACCCCCCCCACCCTTCACACACCCCGCCACACACCCCCACACATGCATTCACCAGTGAGGACTGGTCTCCTGCACGACCCTCTGGGGCCTCCAGACCATTGAGTGATGGCTCATCGAAAGCGGGTTTCCGGTCCGGTTACAATGGTACCAGCCACTTCTCTCTACGTCCCATTTTTAATTTTTAAAGAATTTTTAACCGTCGGGTGTTTTTCGCGCACCATCTATGGTGCACGGGGAAGTTCCCCAGCGTCCGGAAAATGGAATTTACGGTTCTCGCGGTAGAGCGGGGGGATTAAATGGTAACTGGACATGTGTGGGGTCAATGTAAAGCTGGAGATGAGCTCTTTCAGTTTATCCCTGAACTGTTAAGTTTGGACGTTCTGATCAAGAGTTACGTTGTTTCTAAATGGACGTAGATTTCAATGTAAATTCCCATTGACCACCATGCCGAAGCCCCCAAATTTGTATTTTCCCATCTTAGGCCCACAGGTGTCTGGAGCTGTGTGGCGAGGTGTCCAGAGGGGAAGCCGATGACTCACTGGACCTTAGGTTAGAAATCCATGCAGACATTCTCCAGGACTTGAACCCTAGACTTTCTGGTAGCTAAAGCTTCCCCTCATTGGAATCAGGAGAGAAGCCTTAAAATGCATCATATGTGGGTCTTTCTACCTCCAATCCAACTTTAGTTAAAACCAATAATAAGCCAACTGCTCCACAGAGCGATATATATAATATTGTTGTAATAATAGATCATTACAACAGATCAATCACAAAACGGCCTCCACATTTACCACAGAAACAGTTTCCACATCTACAGTTTGATTATAGATCTGAGCTGAAACGGTTCATGTGGGAACTGAAAGGAGCTCTTATGACTGGTTGTTGTTGTAACGCTGCTGCAGATGAAAGATTGATCACAATATGAATCCAAATACATGATTAATATGTGAGACGCCTTTGTTAACGCGTGTGAGTCACTTTTATTGTCGTCACTTGTTCAATCTGTGGCAGCGTCGTCAAAATGGGCTCATTTTGGATTTAACACATTTATATTTCACAAAAACCTTCTATTAGGGGAGGAGAGAAAACGAACCGTTTCCTTCAAATATCAGACATTTTGGCCATTTTTATGCAGAAAACGCTTTATTTTATATGAAAACAAAATGTATCTTTTATCAATAATGTTCAGCAAAAGTTTCAAATTGATTTCTCTACATTGATCTTTTCCCTTATTCACCTGCAGTGTCTCGCCTTAACGATAAAATAATCAGTGTTTTGTGGCTCTTTATAAAAACAGACAAACCATGAACACATTTCTTTTGTCTTGTAGACGTGTCGAGTCTGTTCAGAATGTGGACGTCATGTGTTTATAAAAGCTTCAAACTTCAGGACATTTACATTTGTGTAAACAGCACATTCTAAACATGAAGAAAACAACAATAACATGTAAATTAAAAGAGGGTTTGATTTGATTTTGTCCGACCCGTTTGTAATCACTCTGATGTTGTACAAGTGGAGAATTAGCCTCTTTGCAAACAAACAGAACATTTGCCTCAGTTTATAAATGTACAGCACGTATGAGCTGAGGAACCTTCATTGTTCCTACTTGAGTTACTAGAATAACTTTCAAGGTTCATTTAGAAACACCATGAATGACCTTCTTGACTGTTGCCATGGCAATATCTTTGAAATCAGTGGAATATTTGTTTTGATATTTCTGAACAATCTGTATAAGTTCTTTCTCCTCCACAGGATAAAGAAACATAGAATAAGAGTTTCTTTGAGTTATTGTCTCACTGAGAGAGTCTGTCGGAAAAGGATTTGGAATTTTAGCGCCAATTCAGGTCCAACATTCACAAAAAAGTCGTTAAAACTATCAACTCTTTATTTCATGTCATCATTTTTCTCGTCATTTATATTGAAGTATTCCGGGTAAGTTCTTGATGACTCATTTTTTATAACTTTATTAAGTACCTTCCATATTCCTCTTACATTATTTTATTGTCCATCAACATTTTTTTATAACAATCCTTCTTGCACACTCTTATAATATTTGTTTTATAGTTTTAATATTTTGCTTCTGATTCTTTTGTTCGGCTTTTCACAAATGCTCTATACGTTACATTTTTCTTTTTACATGCATTTTCCAAACCTTTATCATCCAAGGACACTTTATTTCTATTTGTCTTTGTAATATTTTTGGATAGGGCAATTTTTATCATAAAGAAATTTAAATATACCCATAAATACATCATAGGCGCTGTTTGTGTTTCTTTCCATGTTTAGCAAAGCATTAAGTGTTTCTTCATTTCGTCGTCGTTTAAACTGAATTTCATCTATAGGCCATTTGCTCTTGTAGTCACTGTCATTTACAACAAAAACTGGTAAATGATGGCTTATGTCACTAATTAATAATCCACTAACTTGGTTGTTTTCAGTGACATTTGTAAATATATTGTCTGTTAATGTGGCAGTGTTAATTGTTATTCTGCTGGGTCTGGTCATGTGTGGAAAGAGACTCATACTGTACATTGTGTTTATAAAATCATGGGTTGCTTTGTGGTTGTTTGAATTCAGTAAATCAATGTTAAAGTCAAATGAAAACTTGTTTATGCATTGTATGTGAGAATTCTTCTTCCATCCAATGAGTAAACAATTCAATGCTAGATCCCGGTGCTCTATAAATGCAACTTCTTTCTTTTCTTACTTCAGTTGTTATGCATTCTAATACATCATCAATAACAAAGGTCAGGGCATCTACAATCTTAAACTGAATACTGTTATCCACAAACACTCCTCCTCCAGCCTTGTTATTGCGTGCCATGTATTTGAGTTCATAGCCTTCCAAACTGAAATCCACACCTTTAGTTAAATTAATCCAAGTTTCTGAGATGGCAATTATATTAAATGGTGCCTCAAAGTGTTGCAGATAGTTTTTAATATGGTCAAAGTTGGCATAGAGGCTCCTACAGTTGAAATGAATGATTGACAGTTTGTCTTTCACAGTGACATTCTTGTTGTATTGGTCCTCTGTATAATAACTGCAGTGCTTATTAACTGAATAGTAGAAATTGTTATCAGGGTCTAAGTCTTGTTCAAGATCCTTTACATCATGTTCCGTATATTGCAATGACTTTAACTCGAGTTCAGCCAGTTCTGAAATCCTTCCCTTTAAGCCATTATTCAAAGAGGAATGTGTAGTTTCAGCTTGTGCCATAAATCAGAGTTCAAGATTGTACCTGCTTGATGCTGTAGGATGTTCATTGATACTTATCCAGGTCTTCCATTTTCCTGATGACCAAAGCTTTGGCCTCCTCTGGTGATCCGAGAAGCTTTATGAAGACTTTGCAGTTGGAAGTCCAGGTGTTCTGTATCTTGCTGTATCTATAATGATGGACGTGTGAGCGCATCAGGTCCACTTTGTAGGTTGGAGGATGTTGTCGACGGGTGCTCTTCAAGGAAGGGTCCGGTGCAATAATAAAAACAGAAGAGTGACTTGCTGTGAAATGGTCAGAGATCCACGTCTGGAGGAAGCAAAGCACAGAGATATTGATTTTATTGTTTATTTACCGCCTCCTGCTGGAGTTTAACAGGACTCAGCTCTATCAAGGAAAGTTTATTTGTAGAACACAATTCATGCACAAGGCAATTCAAAGTGCTTCACAGTTGAGAAAACAGATCAAATAAAATAAAAACATTAACATAAAAATGAATTACAGTGAAAAGTAAGAAGCAGATAAAATACTGTCATATGCCCGAGTAAAAAGAACTGTTTTCAGCCTGGATTTGAACATTGTCAGAGTTGAGGCCTGTCTCACATCCTCATGTTTTATTTTATTTTATTGAACCAGGAAGTCCCTTGAGATAAATCTCTTTTCTGACGGAGACGAGGCCAAGAGTGACATAAAACAAGTAACAAATAAACACAAAAACTATTTAAGTCAGTTCAAGAATAACATGTGACTCGTAGGCTCTCAGACAGGGCAGATTTAAAGGAGCTCATGGAATGTGTTCCTGAAGCCGGAGACACTTTTCAATATTCCATGACCGGGAGCAGCAGGAAAAAGCTGTTCTGCCCAGTTCAGTGTGGATCCTCGGAACAGAGAGAAGAAGTGGACTATTCAGGACTGTGGAATTACAGAGACAGCTGAGGCTGCATCTTCAACTCCTGCAAACATTTATTCAACATCTATTACGGGTACATCGTGGTAAGATGCCAGCCAAAAAAACCTACTGTGGGTGAGGATGAGTCCTTTGTCACCATGGCTATTCTCACCCAGATGCTGGAACAGCAGAGAGAATTTAAAATGTTTTATACGAGTTATTATGGAGGGAGCAAACAAGAGGATGGATGGCATCATTAAAGATGAAGGAGCTGAAGACAAGCCTGGACTTCACACAGGACAAAATGGAGGAGATGAATTAATACATACAGAACTCGAGGCCAAATTCAAAGCCGTGTTCACAAAACTGGACTACATGGAAACTTAACACAAAAGGAAGAACATAATCATTGAAGGCATGGTGGATGAAAAAGGTGAAAAGATGAATGATTTGGAGCAGAAGGTCCATACATTATTCTCCAATAATCTTGGTCTGGACACTAATGCCATTGAAATGGATTTGGTCAGTTTGAGGAAGGTGGAAGGCCCAGAAGAGGCTCGTCTCCTACGCCTCAAAGATAAACATCAGATCCTTTCTTCAGCAAGAAAACTGAAGGGGACCAAAGTCTTCATCAATGAAGATGTTTCAGCGGCTGTGCTACAGAAACAAAAGGAACTGTGGCCTAAGCTCAAAGCTGCGAGGGAAAGGGGAGACAATGCCACATTCAGGTACGATAAACTTGTTATCTGGCCTAAAGGAAATCAAACTAGAGATGCATAATTGTCTCTCATCATCAATAGGTTTTAATTGACTTTAATCATGGACAGAAGTTCCAATGGTAAAACTGGTTCACTTCTGAACTTTTCCACAAAGGGTCTGACATATGCAGCCTAAGGAATAAGGAGGAAATAACTAGTATCTCCCAAAATCAGAAACGCATTTGGACGAGACTTTTGATAATTCATCTTTAAAGGAACAGGAAAGTGTTTTTCCACACTGAGATATGTTCTTACCTGAGCTTAGACGAGTTTATATGTACCTGTCTGGTCTTTGAGCCCGTGGAAGAAGTCGCTTCTAACTTCACCCCGTTTGGAGCTATAGGAATATACTGGGAGAGGCCAAATGCTAACACCATCTTTGGTCTTTTTGCGAGACTGAGCGCAAACTCGTCTAAGCTCAGGTAAGAACATATCTCAGTAAAGCCTGTTCCTTTAGGCTGGTGGATATAATTTGTACAGAAGAGACAGGAACAGACATGGAGGGGGCGTCGCTCTGTATATTCAAGAAGATATAGCTGTGCTAAGGGAGGACCTCATGAACTCAGCCATTGAAATGTTATGGGTACGGATTCATATCCCATACACTAAACCTATATTAATCTGCTGTTGTTATAGGCCTAAGTTCTTCTTTTGTTCATCAGTCCATCCTGAAACTAAATGAGGAGCTTAAGTCATAAAATCAAAGTGTGTTATGGCGACTGGACAATTGTTTATAATGTCTTTGTGAATTGTCTTACATCTGTATGTCTTGTCTGTATTTTGTGTTGAACTGCTGAACTGCAAAACAGATTTCAGATCCTCGCATCTGACAATAAAGCATTTATCTATCTAATGCTACTTAGATGAATTATGTGAAACTATTGACAAGGTCTGTGATGAGAGCAAAGATGTTTTTATTTTGGGTGGACTTTAATATAGATTGGTTTTGAAAAAGTTGCCCAATGTATAAGAAATGTTCTTTCATGACCAGTATTTGTCATCTATCTCAGGTTGTTCATCAGACCATAAGAATCTCCATTAACAATGACAGTGTGAAGAGGTCTACCTGTATAGATCTCATATTCACTAATGCACCTGAGCTCTGTTCACAAGCAGTATCAATGGCTGTTGGTTGTAGTGATCAGAATTTGATTGCTGTAGCGGGAAAAACTAAAATGCCTAAATCAGGGGCTAGGATCATCCAAAGATGTTTTTTAACAGATATTAATCAGATTTTAGACAGACCTGTACTGATGCTGGTTTTAACGAGTGGAGAGAAGCTGGCATCATCACAATATTAGACGTTTATGCAGACGATGCTCTTAAGTCTTTTCAACAATTAAAGCACGAGTTTAATATTTCTCAAGCCCACTTCTTTAGATATTTACAAATGAGAAGTTACCTTAGTTCTATTGAATACAACAAACCAGGTGGAAAACACATGTGCTAGATAACATTTTACTGAAGGCAGTTGCATTGAAAAGTAAAACAATGACACACAGTTATGATCAAATAATAAAGGTTTAATAAGTATTAAACAAAGATGTGAACTTGACTTTGGTGTTGAACTGGAAGACCAGACATGGAGCAAAGTATTAGATCATGCAAGACAAATTACTAAATCAAACAAATCACAGGAAGTACAATATAAAATCATTCACAAGCTGCATGTGACTCCTTTAACTCGGAGTAAATATGACACATGTAAAATGGATACAGGAACTTATTTCCACCTGACATGGACCTGTCCTTTAATTGCATCATTCTGGTCTGAGGTTCAGGACATTGACAAATCTTTTGTGTCTTTTGAGGTTTTCTTCACTTGATTTATCCGAGTACTTTGCGACTCTCAGATGAGTTAAGATAAGATCATCCTTTATTGATCTCACGATGGAGAAAGTCGGATCAGTTTTGTAGACCTTAGCTTTCAAGTGAGGTGTTACACTTGCCTATAGACTGTAAGCTCTCGGGTCCAAAAGAAGAGAGAAAATGTGCTCGGTTAAGCCGGGGGTTAAGGGTTAGAAATGTCGGCTTCATAAATCAACAAATGCGACACATATTTTGTGGGTGAACCTTCAGACTCTTTTCCTAAACGACGACAGACTCACACCAAATACAAAATAAAAAACAGTTACTATAGTATGTGGGAGTGAATAGGACTCATAGTGAACACTTCAACATTTAGAAAATAAAGCAGCACAAAAGCTGCAGAGCTTCCCTTTGAGCTGAAACATAAAACTGCACCTACAGCTCACAGTGAGTTTGTTACTGAAGCTCTTCAGCTGCAGCTTCAGGTTTATTCTGGATCAGACTCAGTAAAACTCTGAACAGAAAAGGAGCCTCTGGGCTCAGTCTGAGGCGTCGCCGCTGCTCGTCTTCAGGACAGAGAGCACCGCGTATTATAACTGTTGAGAATCAGAAAACAGAAATATTTTATTCACCGCTGTATTAGATCCACAAGAAATGCATTTAAACGAGACTCTGAAACACATCAAGGATAAAAGTCCATTTACACTGAGAACGGTTGGATTTAAACAGACACTGCAGCTATTTTTATTTTTTAGGCCAAATCTGTCTCTAATAAACATAAACTTTTACCAAGAAAAAACAACCTAATCCTCAGAACATGTTTAATTATTCACAGATTCAATGTTCACAGATTTATTAAGTTTGAATTCCAAAACAAAGGGAAATGTTACACAGTTTTCCACTAATATAAAGCTTATTATGAAACTAAACAAGCTCCAAAATCCTTCTGGAAACGTCTTTGTAACTGATATGTCACTAAATAAAACCACACATTTAAACTTTATTCAGATTTTGTCACTGAAAATATCCTCAGAAACGTGTTGTTTATATACATATAAAACATGAACTGAGTGAAACCTTTTCCCTCATCTTTATGTCAGTAATCTACAGCACAAGTTTCACATTGAAATCTCTACATTTAAAGTGTTTCCCTGTTCACCTGCAGCGTCTCGCCTTAAGTGGTAGAAACTCTTTATAAAGTTAGATCTTCATCAGAAACAGACCTGGACTAGTGTTTTTCATTCAAACGTTTCTGAAATCCTGCATATTTAGTCCGTCTCTGTCTTTGTGCTCAAACACCAGCCCACACTCTGATACACGTCACACAGAGTCTAAACAGAAGCCCAGTGTGTTCATAAAGCTTTGGCTATTGTAGTTTAAATATTACAAACTAAAACAAAGCTAAGGGTCTAAAGTAGTTTGAAAAGCCTGAATAAAGTCAAATATCAGACCTCGGATCTTTAAAGCAAATCTATGACTCAACGCTCTACAAACATAAGTAGATATAAAGGAAACAGACAGTGAATGAGCTCCTTCTGTGTGAACTGCTCCAGGTCAAAACAGTCTCATAAAGTCAGTACTTACATCAGTGTCTCCAGTCGACAGTGAGGGCTCTGTTTAAGCTCCAGGAGCTCCTTCACATCTGACTCTCTCAGTCTGTTACGCCACAGGTTCAGCTCAGTGAGATGTGAGGGGTTGGACTTCAGAGCTGAGGCCAGAGAGGAACAGCTGATCTTTGTCAAACCACAGCCCCTCAATCTGAATAAAGAATAAATGCAGTGGTTAAAGTCCAGGGTAAACTCAGATGAGGTTTAGAGGTTCATCACACTCATATTCACTGAACATTAAGAAACTGTCGTTTCTTAATGTTCTTAACTGGGGCGACAGTGGCGCAGATGGTAGAGCGGGTCGTCTCATGATCGGAAGGTCAGGGGTTCGAATCCCGCCTCCTGAAGGTGCACATTGTCGTTGTGTCCTTGGGCAAGACACTTCACCCACATTGCCTCCAGTGTCTGCGTACACTGGTAGCCCCCTAGGAGAGACCAACAGGCCCGGTTTGAACCGTGAGGCCGTCCTTCCGTGGACCCACCACCTGCAGAAGGAGCCATGGGGCTGGTGCAATGTGACCTGGGCAGCTCCAACTGCCCCCACGACCCGGCAACGGACAAGTGGAAGAAAATGGATGGATGGATGGATGATGGAAAATAAAGTTAAAGCTGATTCAAATATTCTGTTTCCTGTGGTTCAAAGATACAGTTCATACAGTGGGAGTTAAGTTTCACTTAATGAGATCATGAACGACTTTGAAATAAGAACAACTGTCACACAGTAATAATTATGACTTGTTTGAACATAAAATAATGGATGTGGTCGACAGCACAGGTACATGTGTTTGTTCATGAGTTTGTGTGAATCATGAGCTGCTGATGTGGAGAATCACAGGCGTTGGATCTAAAGCTTTCATTTTACATTTATTTAATTTCACCTTTAACAAACAAAGTCCCACTGTGATTAAGAATCTGATTTCCAGCTGAGTCCTGGGCCCAGAGGGGAACCTATTGTACATATTTTTAGTGATGGGGAAACCAGAGTACCTGGATGAAACCTACACAGACACACAGAGAGGCCCCTGTTAGGCTGGGAATTGAACCCGGGACCTTCTTGCTGTGATGCCCGAGCTCTAACCGCTGTGCCACCGTGCAGCTACACTGTTGTAACATTGTGGATTCTCCTGTTGTCGACACAAACCTGCTCCTAATGAGCAGCTCCACACAGAAAAGTCTGTTTCTGCAGTGAGTAATCACAGAGTGGATCTGGATGAGGACCTAACCTGTTTAAATCTCACAAAACATTGTGGCTCTTAAGATTTAAGACTGAAAACTTTAAGACTTTATTTAAAGTTTTACAGAATGATCAGTATCTTGAAAAGGTGAGGGGTTGGACCTGACTGTTCTGTGTAAATGAATGGAGTAACTCCAGTCTCTGAAGTGTTCTTCATGAATGCAGTATTGAACTCATCTTTCCCCAACTCTTTTCTGTAAACCTTTAAACCCGACACAGAGACAGTGAACTGACCTGAGAGTCTGCAGGCGACAGTCTGTCCTTTCAAGAAATCCACACAGATCAGAAACTCCTGAGTCAGACAGACTGTAGTTCTCATTCAGGTTCAGCTCAGTGAGATGTGAGGTGTTGGACTTCAGAGCTGAGGCCAGAGAGGAACAGCTGATCTCTGACAAACCACAGAACCTCAATCTGAATAAAGAATAAATGCAGTGGTTAAAGTCCAGGGTAAACTCAGATGAGGTTTAGAGGTTCATCACACTCATATTCACTGAACATTAAAAAACACATCATGGAAAAATAAAGTTAAAGGTGCTATGCGCAACTGTAAATGTTAAAAATAACCGTTTTCTAACCCATACATGCTTAAACAATTGCCTGATGTGCTGAATGAGTTCCTGTCTGATCACTGCCATTGCCCCTATAATCCTGTGCAGTCAAATAAATAAGGGGGATTCGGGTCGGAATCTTAAGGTTTGAGCCTGGGCGTGACGTCATGCGCGTTCACGCGCACCTGGCTAGTAGCTCTGGGGAGTTTGTGTATTAGCCGCCATTATCCGCATCAGCGAAGACTCCAGCGACTTTTGCCAAAGTAGAGGATGGATTGTAAGAGAAGATGAACTCCAGTTCATCCCAAACAGCAATGCAAACTCCACGTAAGATAAAGAAGATAAAACGTTTGTCTAGTTCAACCAAAAGGGCAAATTGGAGTCAGACAGGCGTCGGAGTAAGACGAGAGTCAACATCGGAAAGGCATCAACAAATGGGGAGACCTCAGCTCCGCTCTCGGGGACGGACCCTCCGTTGGCTTTCTTCTTGCTAAAATGGTAAGATACCATCTGTAATGTCTGATACGGTAAATCTATGTGAACAAATGACGATGCGTAATAGTTGTAATGCTATGTGTTTAGCGTGTAGTGTATCCATCCATCCATCCATCCATTTTCTTCCACTTGTCCGTTGCCGGGTCGTGGGGGCAGTTGGAGCTGCCCAGGTCACATAGCACCGGCCCCCATGGCTCCTTCTGCAGGTGGTGGGTCCACGGAAGGACGGCCTCACGGTTCAAACCGGGCCTGTTGGTCTCTCCTAGGGGGCTACCAGTGTACGCAGACACTGGTAGCAGTGTCTGCGTGTAGTGTAGTGTTAGCTAAATGTAGAATCAGAATTGGTTTTATTGCCATGGTCAGTCAACAGGTTCACAAACTAGGAATTTTCTTCGGAGCAATCGTGCAACATAAAACATATAACATAAAAGATGCTAACTATGTTTTGTGTATGGTTTACCGGTAGCCTTTTGTGTTTGGCTAATGTCTTCAAAATGATGCAAAATGCTAAAAAAGAGCTCATGTCCTTGACCAACACGGCTGAATTTTCAACGCAGTTGTGTATATGTTTTCTTTTTCGGCAAAATCAGTGAAATGTTCCCGGGAATGTGGTACATTTTGCATGTAGTTTATATGAGGTATGAGGGGAGAAAACATGTTACTTGATAGGCTAACGTTGCTGTTACTGTGTACTCGATTCTAATCAATTGTTATTTGTGAAGAGCGCAGCCCATATACATTTGTAGTCATTGTTTAGTCCTACTTTAGACCTGGTTTATTCATAGTCTAGACCTAGTTCAGACCTGGTGTAGTCCTGGTTGTGTTCTGAGTTAGTCCTCCTGAGTTGGTCCTGGTTTAGATGGTGTGTAAATTGCAAATAAATAATAATAATAATCTCTTTTTACTTCGTCTGAGGTCAATAATGTATCATGTGCATTTTTTCAAACATTATTGGCTAAGATACTTTATTTTCTTTTGTACAGGATAGAGTTTGAGCGAGAACTGGCCACAGACCCATGACTCAGATTATGTCGCCCCTATATCTTTGTGGTATGTTTTGTCATAATGCAATTCCTACAGTCTTTTCCTTGTAAAGGTGTGAATAAATGTTTTTGTTACACAGCACTGGTGGTCCAATGCAGAATCAAATGGATGAATTTCTCATCATTGGGCTAGAAGAAGCTGTCATGGACATTTGTGACCGGGTCTGCTGTTATAGTGGAGTGGGTGAGTACTACATGGCTATGTAGTGTTTTATAAAAAGTCATGAACAACAATATCAAATGGAAAATAATGTAGGTGCATTTGTAATGCTTATTCTTTATCTGCATAGTTTTGCCCACATGGACACAAGTTGTGGATGTGAAACAACCAGCCGTTGCTCAAACATGGGACGCAAGGACTTTATGCTTCCAGCAAACGGGCTATTGTCTGGGAATAATTACACCAAGATCGCCCTCTTCTTTAAATACATGAACATGAGAATGGTGACATCTTCTACTGTGGGATACAGCATTTCTACTGCGTACCAGCTGTAAGGGAGTTTTGGACAGAGAAGAGGGCTGCCATTATCAACCGATTACAGACTAAAAACAGTGTTGTTGCCCTTGGTAAGTAATAAACTGCATGTATTTGCAAATCCTCAAATAGCTAACATGCATCTGTATTTCTGTTTTAGCTGACGAATGGAGTCCTCAGGTAATTCAGTGGTTTATGTGCTTTGTCTCTGGACTTTTTTTTCCGTAAGTAAATCTGAATAATTTTTGTATTTGAGATAATGATAGGCATTTTCTAATGTAATGTTTGTGTTTTATAACAAGGAGAGATTAATGGAGAGGGGCGTTTTCCATTCCCTACGCCCCGGATCTACCTTTGCCTTTTCATATGAAGCCAGGACATTTCTTGCAGCGTTGGACTACAACCACCACAACCACAAAGGCCAAGTGTTGTAAGTGATTACTTATGACTTTCCTATATAATGCATGTTTTGGGAACTAATGTCATAATTTGTTCTGCAGGCAAGAACGACTGTACAGCAAGAAGTCACAGACCGGGTACAAAGAGGCAAAAGACTACAGTTACATCCCTGACCTGCAGACAAAAATTCTAGGAATACAACTTCAGTCTGCAGGAGAACTCTCAAGAAAACGAAGCTTGAGACCAGGTGACCCTTGGTTTCTGGGACCTCTGTTTGGCATTGTGCCCCCTCCTACAGCTGATCTGGTGCAGTCACAAGTCCACAGAGGGCAGGTATGTTGTGTTAGTTTTTCATTGTTTTACAATGAACATTTGTTTTTTCTTTTAGTCTGTATTTATGCAAGATTCCTATTTTCATTAATATTTTTGCCACATCACTTCCATGTCCTTTTCCATAATAAAATAACTGTTCTAATGGCAAAAAATGTATGTTTTGTTTTTCTAGGAGATGCCATCAGCTCCCTGAACAGACTCCAAGTCAAACATAAGCAGTGCATATTTATTTATTTTTACAAACATGGAATTATTTACAATAAAGCCGTTTCTTCCCTAATTCGTAGCCATATTTTCTGATGTGCTCACTACTTGTTTATTGCCTGAATGGTGCTTCTTTATAGCCAACATAAATGCCAAAGGGTCAGGATAATTGTCTGTCCTCCTCACTGATCAGTCTAGATCTTGACTGTCCTCTGCACCTTCCCGGCCTCCTCCCTGCCACTGCTGCCACTGCTGCCACTGCTGCCACTGCTGCCACTGCTGCTCCTGCTGCCCTCAGTGCTTCCCTGAACATCAAATTGATTTGAGCTGTAATTCTAAAGGAAAAAATAAAATGCTGTTATTGTGATAAAATACATGCTGTATTATTCTACACTTCACAGGAAAGAAAATACAATGATAAAGGGATACTTATTTTACTTCCTCATATTGTACAGCAGGCCTTCTATTTACTATAGCAAATAACTGTATTTTGATCTGTTCTGAACTGCATAACTACCGGCCCATGCACTGTCTCTTTCCCTGACCTTGTACTGAGTGAACTAATTCCATGTTATGTGTACAGGTAACCTTTTTTCCCCCTTCTAAATGTATAAACTAGTGAAACTTGTGGGGGCACTACACACCTTGCCCAGGTGTAGTTGAAAAGTATTGGCACAATTCACAGAAATGTTTATCAATGTGTACTGTCCCTGTCAAAATACCTAATAAATAAATCAGCACTGTTGTAGCTATTCAGGTAAATCAGTTCAGCTTTGTGGAGTGTGATGTAAAATGCTGGTATGTAAGCTTCATAATTAGAAAACAATGTTGAGCAAATTAGTCTCTAATAATGATATACTGCTATTGGAATATGCTACTTAGCAGATGAATAAAACAGGCTACACCTAGGGTTGGGCACCGAGAACCGGTTCCAAATAGGAACCGGTTCCTAAAGTCCGGTTCCGGAACCGTTAAGAAGACGTTTGTATTTTGATGCTTTTTTTCGATTCCTAAATGCCAGCGATGCAGCCGAAGCGTTTGGAAGGTGGGGGGGGGACACATTTCAAAAATGCTCAGCAGCTGTCCACCCAGCGTCATAAAGCCCTGGCTTCATGACGCTTTGTGAAAAACTCAGTGAATTAAGCGTTCTTATGAGATGGCGCGCTCGTGTTTGCATCCACATTTATTCAGATTCAGCCACACCCGTTAACTCCTGCCATCGCAAAGAAACATCTCAACGCTTGTATCTTCACATTTTCCACAAACGCAGATAAAACTGAGTCAAGCGGTAAAGGAAGCAAACATTTATCCGTCAAATGACTAATTCAGATATTATTTGGTTAAGTTAGACTCCAGACAGCGAGGTTTAACAAGCGTATTGACCGGTTGAACACTCGTGCTAGCCCGGTGCAGTTTCCCCAAACTCACGCTACATCAGTTTCATCACTCGCTTTACAAACACATCCAAACTGATGTTCCTTACCTTAAAGTTACTGGTCAGGCCCTTTGTACCGATGAAGACAGGGAAACACGCTGTCCACCTGCTGAGGACCGCGTCCTGCTCCTCCATGTGATAATCCAAGCCAAACTCTGAAGACACGATGCACGAGTGTCCTTGTGCTTTGGTTTGGTCAAATCTGTCAGTCCGTCCAACGATAAGCCTCCAGTATTCTCACTTTAGCCGTTTTTCAGCGGTTTACAGAGCCATGTTTACATTTCAGCCGCTCTGAGGTGATGGAGGCGGAGCTGCATAAACACAGCTACGCAAAGCGGAGCGTATATGCGCCGCGGAGCAACGCGATACTGGCACGGATAGTGCCAACAAATATTGTTTTTATGCAAAATAAGGCGCGGGTCATATTTTATTGTTTGCCCTCGGCCGCCTACTGAAAAGGTCCTGTGTGTGTGTGTGTGTGTGTGTGTGTGTGTGTGTGTGTGTGTGTGTGTGTGTGTGTGTGTGTGTGTGTGCGTGTCTTCCTTGTTTTTTTAATTTCATTTGTTTTTATGTAAAGCACTTTCTGTTGCCTTATGGCAGGAAAAGTACTTAAGAAATACAATTTGATTTGATTTTGATTTGAAGTCACCTGGCAAATAAAAAAAATGGCCTGTGTAAAGGCTTTTCAAATTAAAAAATGTTTTTTTTTTTCTCTCTCCTGCACTTCAAAGAATCGGAATCGAGAATCGTTTAGAACAGGAATCGATAGTGAGAATCGGAATCGGAACCGGAAAAATGCAAACGATGCCCAACCCTAGCTACACCCCAGTAAATATTCGGTGGATTAGGCTGTTTTAGCTTAGAAGGTAATGTCAGAGCCATTTGATTATTAGTTTATTAGCTTGAGACATTTTTGTACTTTTTTGACCAACTAATAGGGTGTTTGGTGTGATTCTTATTTTTTTTAGCTTATACAAAGTAATAACTTATTCATGAACGCATTTCCATTATATCCAATCATAACACAAAACAGGTAGAAATGGTGAAAAACGTTTTCTCCTACTACCCCCGTTTTTCCTCTCAAACATTAATATGTAGTTTACTCAAATGCAAATTCCATTCACATATTCAAAATAACTTACAGATTTATAACTTTCTTACCTCTGTAGACATTACGAGTCTAAACAAAAGATTTGTGTAATCGCTGTCGCTGTTGTGTTCTGAACTGCTCGTGCTCGTGCAAGCGTGCGTGTGTTCCATGAGCGTGCACAACTCTGGATGCAATTCCGCTTGTCGCCAAAGGGTCATAGTTCTGCAAGAACTCATAAACTTGCGTTGTGCACCTTTAAAGTTAACACGTGCTGTCAGTTGTTAAAAAAGAGAAGGAAATATAAGCTTCAGCCTTTACCCTTTGGTCAGTCCGTGTGTTATGAAGAAGTAACTTAACTGTAAATAATGTGTGCAGACTTTTCACCAAATAAACTGAAACTGAAATGAGTAACTTTTGCAATATTTACACTTACAATGTTAATTATCATGCCAAAACATTTACAGTTTGGCAGATGTTATTTACAAAATACAAAAGCATGTTTTTCATTGTGCCCTGACGGCTCCTACAGTCAGAACAGAACTACACAATTTGCCACTATTTTTTCATAATACATTTTTTCCAATACATTTCAACATTCCCCCCCCCCCCCCCCCCTATTTTTTCCTAATTTCTTCTAATTCAAAATATTTTTTAACTTTTTTCAGATATTATTTTCCCTAGTTATTCCTACTTTCTTCCTTTTTTTTAATTATTTCCCAAATGTTTTAATATATTTCTTTTTACATTTTTAATCTTACCCTTTCCCCCGCTGATTTCTTCTCTTTTAAATTCCCCCCCCCCCTTATATTTGCTAAATTTTACCTTCATTTAAACTCAAGAGAAAATACTCAAAGAACTACACTCTTTTTTGCACTTCTTTCCAAACGATTTCAGATTTATTTGAATTTTTCACACTTTTTCATGGACAGTATTTACAAAATACAAAAGCATCATTTCTTGTTGCTTCACATCAAATCTCACATTATTTATGCTCAGTCCATTAATCAGAAGAACAGAGTAAACTTTAGATTTGGGTCCATTTTGAAGATCTGATCCAATCCAATAACCAAAATCTGATCAGATTACCTTTGAACAGGTTTACATTATGTGGGGCCAGTTGTTCTAAGATCTGATTTGATCTGATCTTGAAATTGGGTTGTTCAAAAGGGAAAGAAGGATTCTGAAATCAGATCATGTAATCCAGTCACAGTTTTAATCTGGATCAAACCTTCACTTTGTGTCGTTCAAAACATTTCAGTAGAATCTGGAAAACTTTGACCCAGATGATATTTATTGCACCTGGATCTGAAACAGGAACAGTTTGGAAACGTTATAAACCCAGTGTCAGAAAAGAGAAGCTCCTCACAGAGCGGACTGAAGCTTCCTTTTCAACATACGATTAAAATAACTTTTATCATTATATAGGAACAAACTCAGCCTCGTCTCCGTCTGTCTTTGGCACCGATTCATGGATTTAACAAAAGCAGAAACATTGTAAATGTAAATATATATCACAGCTCATTAAGATGCTTTGATGTCACTCTTTCAGTTCATTTTTACTGTTTACTTTGTACGGTTTACAATAATTATTATTCCCATTGGTTACGGAAATAGGAAACGATGCCAAAGGTCATCGCAACTGCACCTGTAGCGACTAAAGCCCCACTTACAGCGGCTAAAGCCGCCCCATCTACAGCGGCTACAGCCGCCCCACCTGCAATGGCTAAAGCCCACCTACAGCGGCTAAAACCCCACCTACAGCGGCTACAGCCGCACCACCTACAGCGGCTACAGCCCCATCTACAGCGGCTAAAGCCCCACCTACAGTGGCTACAGCCCCACCTACAGCGACTAAAGCCCCACCTACAGCGGCTAAAGCCCCACCTACAGCGGCTAAAGCCCACCTACAGCAACTACAGCCGCTGTAGATGGGGCTGTAGATGGGGCGACTACAGATGGGGCTGTCGATGGGGCGACTACAGATGGGGCTGTCGATGGGGCGACTACAGATGGGGCTGTAGATGGGGCGACTACAGATGGGGCTGTAGATGGGGCGACTACAGATGGGGCTGTAGATGGGGCGACTACAGATGGGGCTGTAGATGGGGCGACTACAGATGGGGCTGTAGATGGGGCGACTACAGATGGGGCTGTAGATGGGGCGACTACAGATGGGGCTGTAGATGGGGCGACTACAGATGGGGCTGTAGATGGGGCTGTAGATGGGGCTGTAGATGGGGCTGTAGATGGAGCTGTCGATGGGGCTGTAGATGGGGCTGTCGATGGGGCTGTCGATGGAGCTGTAGATGGGGCTGTAGGTGTGGCTGTAGATGTGGTGGCTTTACCTACAGCCACACCTACAGCCACACCTACAGCTTTCCATACTATGACTACAGCATTAACTACCTTCCATACTTTGACTACAGCCTTAACTACAGGGGCTACAGCCTTCCATACTTTGACTACAGCCTTAACTACAGGGCTACAGCCTTCCATACTTTGACTACAGGCTTAACTACAGCGGCTGCCGCTATAGGTGTGGCTGTAGATGGGGCGACTACAGATGGGGCTGTAGATGTGGCTGTAGATGGGGCGACTACAGATGGGGCTGTAGATGTGGCTGTAGATGGGGCGACTACAGATGGGGCTGTAGATGGCGTGGCAGTAGTCGCCCAACATACAGCCAACATACAGCCCCACCTACAGCCCCACCTACAGCCCCACCTACAGCCCCACCTACAGCCCCACCTACAGCGGCTAAAATCCCAACTGCAGCGGCTAAAGCCACCCCACCTACAGCCACCCCACCTACAGCGGCTAAAGCCACCCCACCTACAGCAGCTAAAGCCACCCCACCTACAGCGGCGGCTAAAAGTGTTCTCTCTCCCTGCTCTCTCTTCCACAGCTCCTGCTGTTTCTTCATCTGCTCCTCCATTTCTCTTTTCTCCTCCTCTTGTCTTTGTTGCAGATCTCTTTCCATTTCCTGTTGATATTTTATCTTTATCTTTTCCTCCTTCCTCCTGTTCTCTTCTTCTTTTTCCTTCATAATCCTCTCCTGCTCTTTCTTCATCTGCTTCTCCATTTCCTGTTGATATTTTATCTTTATCTTTTCCTCCTTCCTCCTGTTCTCTTCTTCTTTTCCTTCATAATCCTCTCCTGCTCTTTCTGAATGGCCTCTTCAGCCTCTTGGAACATCTTGTTGGTGTAGAAGCTTCCTCCGTTCTCCTCCACCATGTGGTCGATCTTCTGCAGCAGCTGTTTAACCTGAGTGCGCTCTTTGTTTCTGTTGTTAAACACATGGACCCTGTTTCCACAGTCGGTGATCACCTTCTGTAGGGCAGGCTTAATGTAATCTTCAATGGACTCATCCTCCTCCAGATCATCTCCACGTGTGAAGAGAACCATGATGTACTTCTCAGAATTCTCTCCAAACGCCTTCTTGATATATTCAACAGCACTTTGTTCTTGTGCAGTGAATCGGCCGATTTGTATCACTATCAGAAAGACGTGAGGTCCTGGAGCCAGAAGACAGATGGATTTAGCCATTTCTGTGATTATTTCCTTATTGGAGAGTGAGGTGTCAAACAGTCCAGGAGTGTCCACCACAGCGACGAGGCGCCCGTCAACATTAGACTCTGCTTTGTTACAGATCTTTGTCACAGATTTCCCACTTGAGTCGGCTGTGAACTCCTCTCTTCCCAGGATGGTGTTTCCAGTGGAGCTTTTTCCACAACCAGTTATTCCAACCAGAGCGATCCTCAGACCTTCAGGAGTCCATCTTCTACCTGCAGAATCACAGAAAAAACCATGGAGATGACTTGGTAAATATTGTTAGAGAATAAAATAAAATCGCTATATCAAACTGGGTCAAGTACAGTCGTATGATCTCTGTCATAGCCTTGACTGTGGTGCTCAGACTCTCAGACACTGAATGATTTGTTTGCATATCAGTGTGACGCTCGACAGAGGGTATTTATCCCTCTTCTGTGGAAGCAGAGACAGACTTGAATGGTAGGACTAGCATAATGTCCGGAGTTCATGTCTCCAGGTCCCGCACTGATGGTAAATAAACTTCTCCTGTATACGACATCCTGACTGCTGCCTATTCTTCATCTCATCCTCTCAGACTCCATTGTTTATTCTCCAACAAATATAAGTGTTTGTTTCTTAGTTTGGTTATGGAAAAATCACAGTTCTATAGTAAAATGTCACTGTGATGAAATACACCTGAACAACAGCAGAATGTTGGCGTAGAAACAGCGCCATCTGCAGTATTTTCAGTGCATCTATTTACGGAGATGATAATCTCATCCTTTTATGTCTGAATTTTAATATTTTCTAAATAAAACATTTCAGAGACTCTTTTAATCAGAGTCTGACATTTAAATTCTAACACATTAGACTTTTTCAAGCTTTATATCATGTTATTATGTCATTCCCTCATTAAACACATGCCTGGAGTGTTGCCTTGGCTCATTCACATATTTTTGAGTAATCAGTAAAAACTTAGACGGCAGCCATTTTAGGTGTAGCTATGCCTCAGTCCTCCTAGGAACGCCCCACCTCCTGGAGACGCCTCTGGACCTTTCGTCACCAGCCAAGCCACCAACCACTGCTCCTCAGCTCAGCAGAGCCCCCTCCCCGCATGTCGAGCGCAGATGTAAACAGTCAGAGTCATCATGGAGGATTAGCTTCATGTGTTGTAAACTGGAGCTACAGCAGCTCTGAGACTTTTACAAAAACACACATCAGTGTTTCTGTTACCTCAACACCCAGGATTAAAACCTGTGACAAGAAAACGTATTTCCATGACGGGATCTGCACTGGGAATGCGTTTGGGCCTTGATGATGCCCTGATAGCATTCCCTCCGGAGAAAGCTAATATTACAAGCTAAAGCTCCAGTCATCACGTGAAAACGAGAAATATGCACAAATAAAGTCAATAAAACCACCATCTACACAATGAACCCTTTAACAATGATCACACACTGAGACGGGATTGTTGATTTTGAGGTTTACTGCTCACATTTCATCTACAGTGGGTAGTATTCGAGTGGTTTTCTTCCGGAGCTAACAAGCTATTAGCAGTTAGCCGCTAACAGCTAGCTCGGAACGATTTATTGAAAACAAGTAGCCTATATGCACTAATCACGTCAATAAAACCGGCAACTACATAAAGCAGACTTTGGGATGATCACACACTGAGCCTGGCTTGTTGATTGTTAAGTTTAATGCACAAATGTCATCTACAATGGGTCATAGCCGAGTGGTTTTCTTCCGGAGCTAACAAGCTAGACGCGAGGCGCTAACAACTAGCTCGGAACATTCATAGAAAACAAGCAGCATAATTATGCACTAACAACATCAATAAAGCAGGAACTACTTGAAGCAGCCTTTATGATGATCACACAATGAATAAGGCTTTACACATTTGTGGTTTATTGCAGACCTTTCATCAGCAATGAGCTGTAGGCGATTGTTACATGCTACTTGTCCACCTGCACAGATAATGTCCCTGGGAAGATCCTGGTGTAGACCATGGGGGTATAGTTAAGATCCATAGGCAGGGCAGTAGCGAAGAGTGACTAGAGCCTCCAAACAGCAGGTATTTTTCAGGCAAGAGCTCCTTCGGTGTGGACACAGAGCCTATGAACTCTCAAAGGTTCGTTTCCAAAGTCACTTTCCGAGTCAGACGCAGAATCAAATCATATCCTGGGTGGCCATTGTTCACAAAGTGATAAAGCGTAGCTCCTTTCCAACAGTAAAATTAAAACGCAGCAAAAATCGATCGTAGTTTTAACATGTGAAGGAGAGAATGTATGTAGTTGTATGTAGTAGCACAATACAGCGTACTGAAGGGGGCGTGTCGGAAAGGGTCAGGACTTCTTCTTCTTCTTGTTTCCGGCAGGCTACCCGCGGGAACGCGCAATGCTGCCCCCCACCGTCAAAAATTAAAACTTCAAAAACACTAAATTCTCAGCAAAAGGCCAGTCCGTCGAAGGAATAGAAGGATGGCTTCCTCCACCTGCTTCTCTCTCACTGAAAATATTGTCTTAAATGAAAAAACCGAAAACCCCAGATCAGAAAGTCGACTATACAGCTGCCGCCTCTCCTCAGTATATTTGCTGCACGACAACATTACATGCCCAACGCTTTCCAGGCTTCCACACTCACACAATCCTGATGGGTGCCTTCCCACCCTGAATAAGCACACCGCGAGAGCACAGTGCCCAAGCCTCATTCTTGTTAGCACCACTTCCTCTCTCCTACAAGAGGTGGCTAATCGACCCGGACTCAAAACAGACGGCTGACAGGAAAAATAATGCCTCCCTCGCACCTCTGCGGCCCACTCCTTTTGCCACTGATCCCTAAGGTACATAGTACATATACTGGAACACTCCTGCTTCCCCAGCGGCACAACAAAGTCCACTGAGGCCCTCCCCAATGACTCCTTAGCCAGACTATCCGCAACTTCATTACCGTCAATTCGTCAGGACTTCTTAAAGAGACAGAGACCTATTTCAAGACGTTCAGTACAGCCATTTTGTGAGAGCAAATTTATTCAAGAAGAATAATGTGGCGTGAGTACACATTAAAAAAACAATTCTGTTGTGCAGGTTTTTTATTCTTCTTGCATTTGTTACCTTTTTTTTGATCCAGCACACTGCTCAGTTAGGGATGTGTGCGTTTTTTGATTGTGCAGCAAATTTATTCAAGGCAGTTATTTTAATTTACTGCATTTACAGACAAACATAAGTTTGGATCATCATTGTAGTGTTCTATAGACTGGTGCTATATGGAAAAAGCATAATACCCCCTCTTTAAGCCACTAGATCTTATATGTCGTCTGTATTTAACGATTTCCAAAACAAATGTACATTTCAGTGTCAATATAAACTTAACAGCAATGGAGTCTATATTTCACTAAATTATTCGATGTAAATACAAAGAAATTGAAGGTAAAGCCAAAGCTTTGGGCTGTTCTGCCGTTTGCCTCCAGATTGATCAGTGACATCAATGATGACGTTGGCCGGGAAACGGACTATTGGTGGTAGCCTTAATTAATGATCAATGTAAATATTACTTATTTAGATCGATAATATCTGTTGTACACTCAACAAAAATATAAACGCAACACCTTTGTTTCTGCTCCCATTTTTCATGAGATGGACTTAAAGATCTAAAATTCATTCCAGATACACAATATTACCATTTCTCTCAAACATTGTTCACAAATCAGTCTAAATGTGTGATAGTGAGCACTTCTGCTTTGCTGAGATAATCCATCCCACCTCACAGGTGTGCCACATCAAGATGCTGATCTGACATCATGATTAGTGCACAGGTGTACCTTATACTGCCCACAATAAAAGGCCACCCTGAAATGTGCAGTTTGTCTCACAGCAAAATGCCACAGATGCCACAAGCATTGAGGGAGCGTGCACTTGGCATGCTGACAGCAGGAATGTCAACCAGATCTGTTGCTCGTGCATTGAATGTTCATTTCTCCACCATAAGCCGTCTCCAAAGGCGTTTCAGAGAATATGGCAGTACATCCAACCGGCCTCACAACCGCAGACCACGTGTAACCACACCAGCCCAGGACCTCCACATCCAGCAGGTTCACCTCCAAGATCGTCTGAGACCAGCCACTCAGACAGCTGCTGAAACAATTGGTTTGCATAACCAAACAATTTCTGCACAAACTGTCAGAAACCGTCTCAGGGAAGCTCAACTGGGGGAGCTTCCGGTGACACGCAGCGGATGGACGCATAAAAACTGAGCTCCGGTGCTAGCCTTCTTTTTCCCCTAGACTCGAGATCTAAATCTGGGTAAAACCGCAATATTTTGTCGTCGTTATGAGTGGGGAGAAATCCAAGAAAGGTGGATACGGACTACGAAACGCTTCTGACCAGGAAATGGCAAAAGAAGCACCGGCTAATGAAGCGGACCTAGCATCGCAACAACATGGCGACAGCATGGTTAGCCTGATCCGAGAGGCCGTGAGCGAGACCATGACGGTGGGAATTGCTACTCTTCGAACAGAGCTAAAAACAGATCTACAAGATTTTCGCGCAGTGATTCGTGAGGACATGAAGAAGCAAATGGACGAGCTCACAATGGAAGTACATAAAAAACTCCAGGATACAGCAACACGTGTGGACGATGCGAGGGAGCGTATTCGACAAATTGAAGACAATATGATGGAAACGGAGCGATGGGACATAGGCGTAAAGGATACACTTGTTCAGCTACTACAAAACCAGCGAGCACTTCAAGATAAGGTGTCCGATATGGAAGGCCGGGCCAGGCGGAACAACATTCGCATATACGGGATAGCAGAGGACACCGAGCAAGACACATCTGTGGCCTCTCTGGTTGAGAGCCTCATTAAAAGAGAGCTTGGTGCTGTTCTGGGCGAAGATTATGACCTCGGTATGAACGCGCTCATCGTGCTACGAAACCACCAGCGAGTACTCCGCCACGGTCAATAGTTGTCTGCTTTCTCCGTTTCACAGTTAAGGAAGAGGTACTCCGCGCCGCATGGAAAAAGGTGATACGTATCAACAACAAGCAAATATACTTTGACCATGACTACGCGCAGGAAGTGCAGAAAAAAAGAAAAGAATATGCTCCTGTCAAAAGAGCTCTCAAGGAGAACGGGATTCGCTTCCAAACTCCACTTAACAAGATGCGCGTCTTTTATGCATCTGGGAGTGTCCTTTACGATAATGCAACAGAAGTCGCAGAAGATCTACAAAAACGAGGCATCGCCACGGTCCAGATTACGACCACGAGGAGCAACGCTGGCCTGAAGATGACGGAAGAGATGCTGAAGCAGCTTATGCAATGGGAAACGCAAAGGCCCCGACGCGGGATTTCCATAAACACGTCTGGGAGAAGCTGAAGGAGTTTCGGAGATCACCGGAGGAAACAACGGTGGATCATTAAATACCCTCATTACCACTCTGCTTTATTATATTGAGAACATATCTTCGGACCATTTTTGAACGTAACTTTGTAGTCCTATCCAAATTCACAATTTTTAAAAGGGGCTATTGCCTGAAGACTCGGATCTAAGGTCACCAAATTACTATTATTATTATTATTTTACCTGTTTTAATTTTATTTCCATGATGCCCATCTTGGCGAGGGGCCCCACTTGTGGCCAGTCCCTTCATTTTTCAAGGATTATACTTTATCCTTGTGTTTGGAAGCCCTGTTCAGTGTGGTGTTTCATTGTTCACTGAGTTCATGTTTTGAAGTTATTGTTTTGAGGTTCAGGTTGACACATAATGTTCTCATGTTAAGCTATGTCCTTTAAATACTACAATGTACTGTCACTAAATGTTAATGGGTTGAATAGCCCTGTAAAAAGGAGTAAGCTGGTTGTAAAAATGAAAAAAGAAAACGTAGATATAGCATACTGGCAAGAAACTCATTTGTCTAACTCTGAACATGATAAATTAAAAAGAATGGGTTTCAAAAACAGCTATTATTCCTCTCATAAAAGTGGCAAAAACGAGGTGTAGCTATCTTGATTTCTAATAGAACTAAATTTGAATTTATATCTGAAATAAGCGACAAAGAAGGAAGATTCATCTTAGTGAAAAAAACATAAGAGAGAGAGAGAGAGAGAGAGAGAGAGAGAGAGAGAGAATCGTCTACAGACTGTTTTGATATAGATATGACACTAGTTAAACAAATTATATATAGTATAGTGAAACCATTAACCTACATATGCAACTTATCGTTTCAAACAGGAACATTTCCAAATAAAATGAAAATTGCAAAAGTTATACCTATACATAAAAATGGGAACAAACACATCTTCACTAACTACAGACCTGTCTCTCTGCTCCCCAGTTTTCCAAAATCTTAGAGAAACTTTATAACAGTAGAATGGATAATTTCATAGATAAGCATAAACTAATTAATGAAGGTCAGTATGGGTTTCGAGCAGCAAGGTCAACTTCAATGGCCATCATTGATGCAATAGAAGAGATTACTAATAGCTTAGAGGGAAAGAAACATGCAGCTGGAATATTCATTGACTTGAAAAAAGCATTTGATACACTTAATCATTCTATATTATTAAAAAAAATAGATAGATATGGCATAAGGGAGTGGCTTTGAGCTGGATTCAAAGCTATTAACTGGGAGACAGCAGTATGTGAAGATGGGGAGTTTACATCAGGTTATTTGACATTGGTGTGGGATCCCACAGGGATCTGTCTTAGGCCCAAAGTTGTTCAATTTATATATTAATGACATTTTTAACATGTCTAAACTATTAAAATTAGTGATTTTCGCAGATGACACAAACATTTCTATTCTAACGACAATTATAGCACTTTAGTAACTAACGTAAACTGTGAACTAAGGAAATTAAAAACATGGATGGACATTAACAAATTGTCCCTCAACTTAAATAAAACAAAAGTAATGTTCTTTGGTAATTATAATGGAAAACCAGACTCAGTAAACATAGACGGTGTAGTTTTAGATACAGTATCAGAAATTAAATTCTTAGGAGTCATCATTGACAGTAAATTAAGCTGGAAACCACACATAAGACACATACAAGTAAAGTCTCCAAAAGTATCTCAATCATTAATAAAAAAAGTTTTTCTTAAATTACAATGCATTATTTTTGTTATATAGTTCATTAGTTTTGCCATATCTAAACTACTGTGTAGAAGTTTGGGGCAATAACTATAAAAGCTCATTACACCCCCTTGTTATACTCCAAAAATGTGCTGTAAGAATTATACATAAAGTAGGATATTGTGATCACACTCTCTCTCTCTCTCTCTCTCTCTCTCTCTCTATAGGGGAGGGGTAGAGCCTCAAAATTGTAACGGATTTAGATGGTATTCAAAGATCATTCGAATTATGTTATAAATCTCTATATACTCAATCGGTGCCAGTTAATGAAAATGTAGTGACTAACTTCTTGGGCTCTTTGGACCTTCCCTCACTGGGAAGAGATGTAAATACCAATCTCATGTCACCAATAACACGCGTGGAAATCGATAAGGCCATCTCTAATCTTAAATCAAGTAAATCACCAGGCACCGACGGGTTCCCGCCTGAATGGTACAAGAAAATGAAAGAAAGTTTGATACCCATACTAGAAACTAGTTTTAATTACATTCTGAAAGGAGGCCCTATACCTCCATCCTGGAAGGAAGCCTTCATATCTGTTATACCGAAAGAAGGGAAGGATAAAACAGACTGCAAATCATATAGACCAATAAGCGTATTGAACATAGATTATAAACTATACACAAGTATTCTGGTCAGGCGAATGGATACCGTCATGCCTTCATTGATTGATCAAGATCAAACAGGTTTTCTAAAAAACAGACAAACTCAAGATAACATTAGGCGGGCTCTACACATTATTGAACAGATTAATAAAAGGGAGATTACTTCAGTAATTCTTAGTCTTGACACTGAAAAAGCCTTTGATTCAGTTCAGTGGGACTTCCTTTATCTAGTAATGAAAAGATTTGGATTCTGCATAGATTTTATAAATTGCATTAGGGCGCTCTACCCCTCCCCTGTTGCCAGAATAAAAATAAACGGGAGTCTCTCTAATCCTATACAACTGCAGCGAGGTTGTAGACAAGGATGCCCCGGAAGTCCCAATTTGTTTAATTTATTTATAGAGCCTTTAGCACAAAATATTTAGGAGTGTATCTACCTAAGGATCTGTTACAACTGTATGATAAGAATTATAACCCTATAAACAAAACAATGATTGATGACCTTGATAGCTGGAGCCTGCTCCCCCTTGATTTTGGCAACAGAATACAGGCAATCAAGATGAACATCCTCCCTAAATTGTTATATCTTTTCTTATCTCTTCCAGTACCAATCCCTGACAAACAGTTTAGAGAATGGAACAAACATATTTCAAGGTTCATTTGGCTCAAGAAGAGACCAAAAGTAAGGTACTCTACAGTTGCTGAAGGAAGGAGGGGGGCAGGCCCTGCCCTCTTTACGAGACTATTACATATCCGCCCAGTTGAGGCCGCTGGTCTGTTGGTGTAACCCGTCTATTATGCAAAATGGAAAACAATCGAGATGTCTTTATCCGAAGTACCACTTCAGTCTAAACTAGGTATCCTTGAAAATGAAAACTTAACGTCTAGTCAGTGGGTTAATCTGGCATTTAGGACTTGGAAATCAGAGATTAGAAAATTTAAACTCCAGGCGGAAGTAAAACCTCTCAGATGGCCAGCGTATGACCCTGAATTCCTACCTTCCTTACATGATGCCAGATTTAATAACACTTAAAACGAACTCAACAACTTCTATAAAGCAAAAATGGGAGGAGGAAATGAGCATTTCAATATCTGAAGACATGTGGACAAAAATTTGGGAGGTACAATTCTCATCTACCAACTCTAACATCTGGAGGGACTTTTGTTGGAAGACTGTTATTCGTTTAAACAGAAATCTAAATACAGCACGACTCCAGCATATTGCTGAAGAGAATGTGGGGAAACAACTGCAGATTTTGGACAAATTTTTTGGTCTTGCCCAGTCATTCAGTCCTATTGGACAGATGTAACAAATGTCATCTCTAAAACATTGGGCTTTAACATCAACTGTTCTTTCAATCTGTTATATCTGGGATGCCTTCCGGATGAGCTGACTGAGAATGATCAGAATCAGAATGGGTTTTATTGCCATGGTTGAGAACAGGTTCACAAACTAGGAATTTTTCTCCGTGCAAACGTGCGACATAGAACATACTGTATAACACAGTTAAGATACAAATAAGCTAAAAAACTTTAAAACTATAAGGCTATAGGGGCATGCGTGAAAAATATTAAATAAATAAGATAAAATAAAGTGACATATGACATATAGACAACAACAATTTGACATTGAACAACAGCGGGATTGTATTAACAGATGTGTAGGCATATAAAGTGATAAAGTGATAAAGTGATTTAGTGATAAGTGATAGCAGTGGGTCCAAGTGTGGACACACCACACAGTGCAAGTGCAGATACATCCATGAGTCTGTAACTAAGTTATTAGGTCTTGTTATTGTTCATGAGTCTGTTGGCGGAGGGGAAAAAACTGTTCAAGTGGCGGGAGGTATGAGTCTGGATAGACCGTAGCCTCCTGCCCGAGGGGAGAGGGGTGAATAGTCCATGTCCAGGGTGAGAAGGGTCAGCTGTGATCCGACCCACACGCCTCCGGGTCCTGGAGGTGAACAGGTCCTGGAGAGATGGGAGTGCGCAGCCAATCTTCTCAGCAGCAGCACAATGCACTGCAGTCGATGCTTGTCCCGTTCTGTAGCGCCGGGGAACCACACGGTGATGGAGGAGGTGAGGATGGACCACACGGTGATGGAGGAGTGAGGATGGACCACACGGTGATGGAGGAGGTGAGGATGGACCACACGGTGATGGAGGAGGTGAGGATGGACCACACGGTGAGGGGATGGAGGATGGTGAGGATGGACTCGATGATGGCCGTGTAGAACTGCACCAGCATCTTGGTTGGCAGCTTAAGTTTCCTCAGCTGCCGCAGGTAGAACATCCTCTGCTGGACCTTCTTGATGAGGGAACAGATGGTCGGCTCCCATCTGAGGTCCTGGGTGATGGTGGTGCCCAGGAAACGGAAGGAGTCCACGATGGAGATGGGGGTGGGAGAGTCTGTCAGGGCGAGGGGGGACGGTGGGGCTGTGTCTTTCCTGAAGTCCACGATCATCTCCACTGTCTTCTGGGCGTTCAGCTCCAGGTTGTTGTGGCTGCACCAGGACGCCAGCCGGTCCACCTCTCTCCTGTAGGTGGACTCATCACCGTCCGAGATGAGCCCGATGAGGGTGGTGTCGTCCGCAAACTTGATCAGTTTAACGGACTGGTGACTGGAGGTGCAGCAGTTTGTGTACAGGGAGAAGAGCCAACAGCCCTGAGGAGTTCCAGTGTTTGTAGTCCGAGTGTCCGAGACGATCTTCCCCAGCCGCACGTGCTGTCTCCGGTCCGTCAGGAAGTCAGTGATCCACCTGCAGAGGGAGTCGGGCACGTTGAGCTGGTAGAGCTTGTCTCGTAGCAGTCCAGGTAGGATGGTGTTGAAGGCAGAGCTGAAGTCCACAAACAGGATCCTGGCGTAGGTTCCTGGTGAGTCCAGATGCTCCAGGGTGAAGTGGAGAGCCAGATTGACTGTGTCATCCACAGACCTGTTGGCTCTGTAGGCAAACTGCAGCGGGTCCAGGAGGGGGCGGTGATGTCCTTGAGGTGGGGCAGGACCAAGTGCTCAAAAGACTTCATGACCACAGACGTCAGCGCCACCAGCCTGTAGTCATTAAGTCCTGTGATCCGTGGTTTCTTAGGGACAGGGACGATGGTGGATGTTTTGAAGCAGGACGGCACATGGCATGACTCCAGGGAGGTGTTGAAAATGTCTGTAAAGACGAAAGCCAGCTGATCCGCGCAGTGTCTCAGGGTGGACGGGGAGACGCCATCCGGCCCGGGGCCTTCCGCAGTTTCAGTCTCAGGAACTGCCGGCGCACTTCCTCCTCTTGGATGGAGAGAGCAGGGGGGAGGGAGGGTCTGTGGAGGCCTTTGATGAAGTGCTGGGTCATTGATGGTGGTGGTGGAGGTTGGGGGGCAGAGGTGGCTGGGTTCTCTGGAGAGTGAGGAGCTGATGGGCGCTCATGGCGGCAGTAGTGTGTATTCAGACCCTGGGCGAGGGACAGGTCGTTCAGAGCCCGGGGGCCTTGGGCTTATAGTTCGTGATGGCCTTAAGCGCCCTCCACACTGCTCCCGGGTCGTTTGAGGAGAACTGCTGTTGGAGACGGGCTGAATATACAGATTTGGCATTTCCCACTTCCCTCCTAAAGTGGTATTTTGCCTGTCTGTATCGGTCTTGGTCTCGAGTTCTGAAAGCCGCCTCTTTCTCCTTACGTAGCTGCCGGAGTTTGGGGGTGAACCAGGGCTTATCATTCTCATAACAAACCCTGGTGCGCGTTGGTACTATGCGCTCCTCATTGAACTGGATATATGAAGTCACAGTGTCCGTGCATTCATCCAGGTTAATGGAAGCAGCCCCAAATGCCCCCCAGTCTGTAGTCTCCATACATGAGTGCAGTTCCTCCACAGCTTCAGGGGTGTACCTCTTTGATGTGCTCACTACCGGTTTAGCATGTTTCAGTCTTTGTCTGTATGAGGGGATTAAGTGAACCATCACATGATCTGACAGTCCGAGTGCAGCGCGGGGAACAGCGTGGTATGCCTTGCTTATAGTGGTGTAACAGTGATCCAGCGTGTTCTCCTCTCTGGTGGGGCATTTAATAAACTGTCTGTACTTGGGTAATTCCTGGCTGAAGTTCCCTTTGTTAAATTCACGAGTGTGCGCTGAGCTGCGTGCACTTCCGCCCCCGCGGTAAATAGCAGCAACCAGGATGAATGAGACTATCTCCCGCGGTGAATAAAAAGGTTTACAGTTAATGATCAGGTATTCCAGAGCAGGAGAGCAGTGTTGGGATATCACAGTCACATAAGAGCACCAGCTGTTGTTGATATAGAAACAGACTCCACCGCCTTTGGCCTTCCCGGACAGCCCCGGGTCCCGGTCCGCGCGCAGCAGCTGGAAGCCCTCCAGTTGAACAGCGGCCTCCGGGACCTTCGCGCTGAGCCACGTCTCCGTGAAGCACAAAACACATGATGTGGAGAAATCCCTGTTTCTTCTCATCAGCAGCGCTAGCTCGTCCATCTTGTTGTGAAGTGAGCGGACGTTTGAGAGAAAGATGCCAGGTAGAGGTGTGCGCGCTCCCGCTCGCTTTCCCCTCAGGCGGCGTTTTCCTCTTTTGGTCAAAAAATTGACCAAATCCGCAGCTGACGCTAAAAAAACTGGTAGTAAGTCCGTGGGGGTGATTGATCTGATGTTCAGTAGCTCTTCACGAGTGTAAGAGCATGCGGACACACAAGTAACGCACAAAAACAAACACAATAGAGCGCACGTAAACTCCAAGGCAACCATCCGCGGCGCCATCTTGTAGAAGCTATCTTCTGATGCTTATCTTCTGAAAATCTTTTTGGCATCAGCCAAAAAGGCCATAACAAAATGCTGGTTAAAGAAACAGCCCCCCACGCTGAATCTTTTTACATCTATTGTAGAAAATATAAAAGTTATGGAACTGATCACTTATGGCTTACGTCTCCAAGGGGACATAGGAAAACGACGTTGGAAAAAGTTATTTTTATCATAAGAATCATCCTGTGACCTCCTATGTTTGTGTTTTGCAAATTAAAAAATGTTCATAAATAAAAAGTTACAAAAAAAAAAAAACTGGTGTAAAAAAAAAAAAAGGTGCATTTTATTGATGGCATTTTGAATGCACAGAGATACCGTGATGAGATCCTGAGGCCCATTGTTGTGCCATACATCCATGAACATCACCTCATGTTTCAGCAAGATAATGCACGGCCCCATGTTGCAAGGATCTGTACACAATTCTTGGAAGCTGAAAATGTCCCAGTTCTTGCATGGCCAGCATACTCACCGGACATGTCACCCATTGAGCATGTTTGGGATGTGCTTGACCGGCGAATACAACAGCGTGTACCAGTTCCCACTAATATCCAGCAACTTCGCACAGCCATTGAAGAGGAGTGGACCAACATTCCACAGGCCACAATTGACAATCTGATAAACTCTATGCGAAGAAGATGTGTTGCACTGCATGAGGCAAATGGTCACACCAGATACTGACTGAGTCCCCAGACCCCCAATAAAGCAAAACACTGCACATTTCAGGGTGGCCTTTTATTGTGGGCAGTATAAGGTACACCTGTGCACTAACCATGATGTCAGATCAGCATCTTGATGTGGCACACCTGTGAGGTGGGATGGATTATCTCAGCAAAGCAGAAGTGCTCACTATCACACATTTGGACTGATTTGTGAACAATGTTTGAGAGAAATGGTAATATTGTGTATCTGGAATGAATTTTAGATCTTTAAGTCCATATCATGAAAAATGGGAGCAGAAACAAAAGGTGTTGCGTTTATATTTTGTTGAGTGTAAATAACAATTATCATTTTATTTCAGCGAAGCAGCAATTTAATGAAGAAACGCTGGGCAGAAAGACACAATGAACAAAAACAATAATAACAACAAAATAACACAACAAAGAATAAATAAATAAAATCTGGGTGCTCTAGAAGCTTGTGAACTCCTGGGTACAGACTTGCAGCTGCAGACTCGGAGCACAGACTTGAGTAGTTCACGAGTGTGGACTCGGCTTTTTCAGCGTTTGGAACGAGTGGACTCGATGACATCACAGGAAGTAGCTCATGAACCTGGGGCTGTGAGCTTTTACAACATTAAATCACCTCATGTGAAATTAAAAGGGTGAGATTATCTCTCGGCAAATCAAATCTACCTACGGGTACAAATAAAGTAACCTTGAACCTTGGACTGGAGCTGCTGGATCTTAAGCTGAGGACGTTCTGGATGCTCTAACATCCTGGGTGGACCTGGGCCCCATCGTGCACCACTAAACTGAGATATTGTGCACTAAAGGGTCTTACTGGTGGTGGTAAATCAGAGCTCTGACTTTAATTTTTATTTATTTCAAATTGACATTTGACCCTCTTTGGTATCTTTGAGTTTTGTGAACAGAATAATAATAAAAGAATCAAAAGGACTGGACTTCCGGGTTATGGCTGCTTGGTAAGAGGTTGCACGTGTGAGTGGCTCGCAACTAAATCCTTCAGATTTATCCTCAACTTTTGACCAAATATCATTTTGACGCATTTTCGTCTTTAGTATTATTTTGTTCATCATGCCACCACCTAAAGGTTCCACACCAGGCCAACAAACTACAAAAACAAGATCGAACAATGGCGCTAATGTTGCTACAGCTAATGCTAATGTTGCTACAGCTAATGCTAACAAGGCTACGCAGCCGCCGCATCTGACCCACTTTGAGGACGCTGCTCGAGAGACAACTACTAACAGTGAAATCCTCAACGCTATTGGTTCATTACGAGCCGACATGGAGAAACATTCTGCTGACACACTGGAGACATCAGAAGTGTGAAAGGGGAGGTACAGGCGCGTTCACCAAGACTCGATGAGGCGGAGGAGTGAATATCACGGGCTGAAGATGATGTAGTCTCTCTCCAAGGTAAAGTTCAACAACTTGAGCAAACGGTTGCCGACTTATCCAGCAAGATGACACGTTATGAAGATAGAAACAGACGCTCTGACCTCCGTTTGGTGGGACTACCCGAAAAAACTGAAGACAAAGACGTGCGGATTTCTAGAGAAATGGCTCACAGACGCGCTCTGTGGTTGTTTTACTTTGCCTCCCATCATCGAGAGAGCAAATAGGATTAGATCATACAGCCTTAAAGCTACGACGCCAAGGGTAGTGATCATGAAGTTCCTGAACTACCGGGATCGAGAGAGCGTCATGACCGCCATGACCGCTGCCAGAAGAATGAAGGAGATTTTCTACAAGGACCATCAGTCTGTTCCCTGATCTGTCTCCAGAGACCCGCCCGCCAGCAGCGACGCTTCGATGGAGTAAAAGCAAAGCTGCGCGCTCTGAATATCCGCTATGGGATGCTGTACCCGGCCAGCTGATGATCACACACAACGAAAGGCGGATCGTCTTCAAGTCGGACGAAGAGGCTGAAGATTACGTTAAGAAAATGAGACCACAACCAGCTGCTGACGACGATGGAGACTGAGCTCAGAAACTCTGCCTTTTTTTATTTATTTTTTCTCTGTGAGGAGAGGACTGTCACTGTGAGGCAAGAGCTGAATAAGATGTTCTAATGGACCTATAAGTAAGTGACTGGCTTGACTATACATATTTTATGATATACATTTTATTTCACTACTAGTTTCGATTTTACCTGCTTCTACATCGGGGCATATTCAAACATTTATTTTAATTTTATTTTTTGTTGGTCAAAGTTCTCCTGTTGGGGACCAGTATGGGCTGCTGGTTTTCCTGCTGGTCGCTGCTTGTTTTCTCAACAGAGACTGTTATGCACACCGGTGTTGTTATGTGTGCGCAGTTGTACGTTACCCACATTGTGGATGGAACGTCTTGTTTAACCCAAGTTCTTAGTCTAGAAGGGTTCACGGTCACATTTCGTTTGGGGAAATGTGCAGGGTTTTATTTTGAGAGCTTCACTCAAGGTCGTTTGTATTTAAGGTTTCTACAAAACTTAGATGTGAAACTGAAAAGGGTACACCCACTCTCTTTTGGCATAATCAAATAAAAAAGTTAATTTTATTATGTCAGGTAGCTCCACTATAAATGTGTCCACTTGGAATGTACGTGGCCTAAATAAAATTGTTAAGCTTAAGCAAGTATTGGGCAGAATAAAGCAGATTAAGACCACAATATGCTTTTTACAAGAAACTCATTTGCTGGAGAAAGATATTAACCGGGTGAGGTCCAGATGGCCTGGACAGGTTTTCTTCTCTAGTTTTTCCTCTCATTCTAAAGGTGTCGTCATACTGATCCATAAGTCAATTCCGTTTCAATTAAGAGATAAATACTTGGATCCTTCTGGGAGGTTTATTATACTTAGTGGTACTATCATTTAAACTTTAGTCAATCTGGTTTGTTTATATGCCCCTAATGGGGACGATCCTGCTTTCCACCAACAGATCAAATACCTCGGACACCTCCCACCAACAAGCAAGAAAAACTATTGGGAAATTCATGAGAGACCTTAATTTGGTGGAGGTTTGGAGACATCTTTACCCTGATAAGGCAGAGTTCTCATGTTTCTCCAGCACGTACAAAACTTATTCGCGTATAGATTTTTTTTGGTCTCCTCCAGTCTGGTATCTCTGGTTCAGAAATGTTGGTACGAAACTATTTTACTCTCTGATCATGCCCCAGTTATTTTATCCGTACTGATGCCCAATTTTAGTTCCCATCCACTCCCATTTCGATTCCAAGCGAAATGGTTGAAATCTGTTGAGTTTGAAGAATTTCTAGAAGGGAAGATAACAGATTATTTCTCCTTCAATGCAAACCAAACCAGTGCATCGATAAAATGGGAGGCATTTAAGGCTATATAAGGGGGAAATAATAAGCTATACTAGAAGTAAATCTAAAATGCATTTGAGTAAACTAAAGGACCTTGAAAACAAAAGAATTGCAAGACCACTTATATCATCAAGATGACGCTGACACATATAAGAAACTTCTATTATAAAAGTCTGAATATAACGAACTCAGCGCTAACAAAATAGCTACAAACTTATTGTGGTTGAAACTGTCCTTCTATGATCAGGGTGAGAAGGCAGGGAAGCTCCTGGCCTGGAGGCTCAAAAAATACAATCAGATAGAGCCATTAACTCAATTACACTGGACGATGGAGAAAATGTTGTAGACCCAACACGTATAAACAATGCTTTTGCCAAATATTATGAAAATTTGTATAAATCTGAATATCCTGAAAATGAAAATGCACAGAATCAATTTCTAGACCAGCTGCAATTTCCAATCCTACCTGAAGAGACTAAAAATAACCTCGATGCAAAGCTGAGTGTAGAATAACTTAAAGAGGCATTTCATCATATGAACAGTGGCAAGGCCCCAGGCCCTGATGGACTCCCAATTGAAATTTACAAGAGATTCTCTGACAAATTATTGCCTCATCTGCTTGAAATGTTTAATGAATCCCATGAAAAAGGTATCCTACCACCATCTTTGAGAATGGCCTCCATTTCTGTCATTCTAAAACCAAGTAAAACTCCAACAGAAATGGGTTCATATCGCCCCATATCACTAATGTCCTGTGACACTAAAATATTGTGCAAGGCCTTGGCTCGCAGGATTGAATCACACACTCCAAAATTAATTTCTAATGATCAAAATGGATTTATTTTGGGCCGCCATAATATTCATCGACTTTTGAATATATTGTACGAAGGGCTGTCCCCTTAGCCCGCTGTTGTTTCTTTTGCCATTGAGCCGCTTGCTATGGCGATACACAACTCCCCCGAGCTGACTGGGATAAAAATAGGACAAACTGAACATCGGTTATCCCTTTTGCGGATGATATTGTTTTATTTTTAACTAACTTGGAGAAGTCAGTTCATGCAGTGGGAAATATTTTGCAGACTTTTGGTAATTTCTCTGGATACAAAGTTAACCAAAAGAAAAGCTCCCTGTTATTTCTGAACAAAAACAACCCTCTTATCCAAACACAATTTACCTGCACCTACGAAGGTTTTACCTACTTGGGAATCCAGGTTAACCCGGACATAAAGAAAATTGTTTCTATCAATTATGACCCTCTAGTTCAAAAGGTTTAGAATCATTAGAGAGATGGGACACTATTCCCCTACATATTTCTGCCTCTTTGTTTTCATCATTAAATAAAAACTTTACCAAATTCATATGGAATAATAAACGGCCCAGGTTAAGCCTTTCTCTTCTATATTTACCTTTCGACCGAGGGGGCTTAGACTGCCTAACATGAAGCTGTACTACTGAGCAGCTCAATTATGTGCCGCTACTTCGTATTTTTCACGTAAGGATATTCCTTCTTGGATACAAATTGAAAACAACACAATAGAATTGCCATTAAAATCCTATATTTACTCAGCTGAAATTAAACAGCTGCTAAAAAACACACAAAATCCAATTGTCAGAAACACTGTTTGGATCTGGCACATGTTGCTTTGAATGAAGAGTCTAAGCTTTCAACTCTGTCACCCATTTGGGGAAATGTTACATTTAAACCTGCACGTGCGGATATGGGCTTTAAATGTGGATGAATAAAGGTGTGTGTAAACTAGGGGATTTGTACAGTGATGGAGTTCTAATGTCTTTTGAACACTTGACAAACAAATACGACTTGCCTAAGAAAAATTTGTTTAAGTATCTTCAGGTCAGAAGTTTTGTTACTAATTTATTGAAGTCGACTGTGCAGCCCCCACTGTCCACTATAGAGAATATGGCTGTTAACCATCAGCACAGTAGAGGCTCACTTTCCAAATGTTATAATATTTTATTACAGCCTCAAAAGAAAGTCTTTCATATTTACAAGCCTGGAGATCTGATATGGAAACAGACATTTCAGTTGAGGAGTGGAATAACTCCTGTATTCTTGCACAAAAACAAACTATCAACACAAGATTCTGATTAGTGCAGTACAAGTGTTAGAACCTACATCACCCCAGTGAAACTCCATCATTTCAAGCCTAATATACCAGATGATTAAGTCAAATGTGGTAAAGGGGACACTTTATCATTGTATGGGGCAGTGTGAGGAACTTCAAATCTTTTGGAAGCAAATCTGTGCACTCATTTCTGATTTAATTGAATGTAAAATGCCCTTAGATGGTAAACTCTGTATATTGCACATTTTTCCAAATAGCTTCAAATGCAATACAAAGAACAAGAAATATGTTATTGCTTTGAAATGGAAGGACACAGAAAAACCTGGAGTGAAACACTGGATTAAACTGATGTCCATTAACTTAGCACTGGAGAAACTGACATACAGGGCCTCTCGAAAGTACTAATACAGCTTGATTTTTTGCACATTTTGTCATGTTTACAACCTTAAACATAAAGATTTTACTTTGAATTTTTTACTGAAAGTTCACACACAAGTAACAACTGTGAAGTGAAAGCAAAATGATACATGCTTCTGTTATTTTTCAAAACATAGAAAAGTGAAAAGTGGGGCGTGCATAAGTATTCATACAGCATTTTCGGAGTGCATTAAATTGCCTTTATAACATTCCTAATGACTGCAGAATGTTCACACCTTGCCCTAACCATTAAATAGAGGCCACCTGTGTGTAATCTACTCTCAGTATGGAATATGGACATTTGCAGTAAAAGGAATATGCACATTGCAGGTATTGACAAAGAACAACTGCAAGAGTGCGTGTGAGAAGCTAGCTAGCTAGCTAGCTCTGCAACAGCTAGTTGGCTGTCTCGCCAGACCAGCATACAACAACTAGCCAGCCTGATGCCCATACACCCAAAAACTCGAGCTATGGAGGAGGTGGAGGATATTAAAAAAGCGCTGGACTTTCTCTCGAAGGACGTAAGTGACATAAAGGATAAACAGGACAAGATTCTGAAACTTGTGGAGGAAGTATCGGAGCTACGTGTGCGTATTGAGGAAAAAGACAAAAGGATATCGGTGTTGGAAAAAAGAGTAGAGGACCTAGAACAGTATTCAAGATTGAACGATGTTATTGTGACTGGACTGAAAATCAAGCCCCGCTCATATGCACACGCTGTGGTGGCGGGCAGCGGGGGAGAGCCAAGTGAACTGGAGGTGAGCTCTGCAGAGAAGCAGGTTGTGGACTTTCTCGTGTCCAACAACATATATGTGGACGCGAATATGATTGAGGCCTGTCATCCTCTCCCCACGAGGGACAACATTCAGCCAGCTGTGATCCTGAGATCTGCCAATCGAAAACACAAGATCGCATTGATGAAGCAAGGAAAAAAACTGAGGTACAAAAGTTTTTCTGAACGATCACCTGACTAAAAGAAACGCGGACATTGCTAAAAAAGCCAGATTTTTGAGGAAACAAAACAAAATACAGAACACCTGGGTTATGAATTGTAAAATATACATTAAACTTAATGGACCACCTGAAAATGCTAAATATAAATATAAAATATAAAAATATAAAATATAAAAAAATAAATATAAAATATTGGTCATAAGAGACATAGAAGAACTGAATAGGTATGAATGAATTCAGTAGTGGGTCAATGAGATAAGGGAAAAAAAATAAACAAATAAAATAATAATAATAATAATAATAAAAAATTTAAAAAAAATAAAAAAAAATACAACATCTGCGTATACTTGTACAATGACATCCAAACATACTTCATATACTGCTGATAGAATGATCTAGGATTACAGCAAAGGATCTTGGACTATGAGCTCTTAGAGCTGAAAACTTCAGAATACACCGAACATAATGCACTGGACTTGGAAGATCAGATAGACCCAGATAACCTGTTCTTAACATCTAACGCAATTAATTGCAAATACTATACTGAGAATGAATTTAACATCTCTGTTAAAACAGAAGGGAAATTCTCAATTATCCATTTCAATAGTAGAAGCATGTACGCGAATTTCGATGCAATCAAAGAATACTTAAAACAGTTTGAGAATCCATTTAGTATCATTGCATTATCAGAAAAATGGTTTAATGAGGATAAAGGCATTGTATTTGAGTTAAACAATTATACATTAAACTATGTAAACAGAACCAGTAAAGGGGGAGGAGGAGTTGCTATATATGTCCTCAACAAATTTAAATTCAAAATATTAAAAAACATGACAGCATCAATAAACAACTTGCTTGAATGCTTATCAATAGAAATTATTAATGAAAAAAGAAAAACATAATAGTTAGTTGTTTATACAGGTCACCAGGCTCATGTGGAAATATTTACAAATTGGGCAGAAAAAACTTTCTCAGAACTGAGTAACAAGGTATTATTTATCTGTGGGGATTATAACATCGATTTGATAAATCCAAATAAACATAAGACAACTGATGAGTATATTAATAGGATGTACAGTATGAGTTTATACCCAACTATCACAAGACCTAGCAGAATAACAGCGAGCAGTGCTACCCTCATTGATAACATCTTCACTAATAATATGCAGTTCACAAATGTCAGCGGTTTAATGGTTTGTGATATAACGGATCATCTGCCCGTATTCACGGTGTATGATGATAATGAGTTAGATCAAAAATCACCTCAAAAATATTCTTATAAACGCGCAAGAACTGAGGATTCAATTTACTCACTTTATAGTGACTTAATAAAACAAGATTGGAACGAGGTATATATAAAGAATGAAGTAGATAATGCTTACGATACTTTCATGGAAATTTTTAGTATAGCATACAATAAAAACTGTCCAATTCAGCAATTCAGTAAAAACAGAAAAACGACAAAATGTCCGTGGCTAACCAAGGGTTTACAAAATGCTTGTAAGAAGAAAAACTCTCTATATAGACAATTCATTAGACTAAGAACAGAGGATTCTGAAAGTAGATATAAAACATATAAAAATAAACTGACCAATATATTAAGGAAGGCTAAGAAACTATATTATACCAATCTATTATATACAAACAAGAACAACATGAAAGGGGTATGGGGAATACTAAACACTATAATCAAGGGTAATGCAAAAAATAATTCATATCCTAACTATTTCACTGATGGGATCAATGACAATCATAAAATGAATGATATTGTGGAAAGTTTTAATAGTTTTTTGTAAATGTTGGACCGGATCTGGCAGCAGAGATTCCGGAGTGTAGTAACAACGAAATGGAGTCATTGATAGACATTAATTCAAAAACAATGTTTTTGTCTGGAGTAACTGAAGCAGAAATAATAGATGTCGTTAACGGGTGTAAGAACAAATCGTCTACAGACTGTTTTGATATAGATATGACACTAGTTAAACAAATTATATATAGTATCGTGAAACCATTAACCTACATATGCAACTTATCGTTTCAAACAGGAACATTTCCAAATAAAATGAAAATTGCAAAAGTTATACCTATACATAAAAATGGGAACAAACACATCTTCACTAACTACAGACCTGTCTCTCTGCTCCCCCAGTGTTCCAAAATCTTAGAGAAACTTTATAACAGCAGAATGGATAATTTCATAGATAAGCATAAACTAATTAATGAAAGTCAGTATGAGTTTCGAGCAGCAAGTTCAACTTCAATGGCCATCATCGATGCAATAGAAGAGATTACTAATAGCTTAGAGGGAAAGAAACATGCAGCTGGAATATTCATTGACTTGAAAAAAGCATTTGATACACTTAATCATTCTATATTATTAAAATAATTAGATAGATACGGCATAAGGGGAGTGGCTTTGAGCTGGATTCAAAGCTATTTAACTGGGAGACAACAGTATGTGAAGATGGGGGAGTTTATATCAGGATATTTGGACATTGGTTGTGGGGTCCCACAGGGATCTGTCTTAGGCCCAAAGTTGTTCAATTTATATATTAATGACATTTTTAACGTGTCTAAATTATTAAAATTAGTGATTTTCGCAGATGACACAAACATTTTCTATTCTAACGACAATTATAGCACTTTAGTAACTAACGTAAACTGTGAACTAAGGAAATTAAAAACATGGATGGACATTAACAAATTGTCCCTCAACTTAAATAAAACAAAAGTCATGTTCTTTGGTAATTATAATGGAAAACCAGACTCAGTAAACATAGACGGTGTAGTCTTAGATACAGTATCTGAAATTAAATTCTTAGGAGTCACCATTGACAGTAAATTGAGCTGGAAACCACACATAAGACACATACAAGGTAAAGTCTCCAAAAGTATCTCAATCATTAATAAAGCAAAGTTTTTCTTAAATTACAATGCATTATTTTTGTTATATAGTTCATTAGTTTTGCCATATCTAAACTACTGTGTAGAAGTTTGGGGCAATAACTATAAAAGCTCATTACACCCCCTTGTTATACTCCAAAAACGGGCGGTAAGAATTATACATAAAGTAGGATATTATGATCACACTAATATATTATTTCTGCAGTCTAAACTGTTAAAAATGCATGATTTAGTTGATTTATCTACTGCCCAGCTTCTGTTTAAAGCCAACAAAAATGTGCTACCTGCAAGGATACAAATGCTTTTTGCACGCACAGAAGGGGGATATAACCTGAGGGGGTGTGACAACTTTAAGATTCAAGCAGTGTCTTCCACTAGGAAAAGTATGTGTGTGTCTGTATGTGGAGTTAAACTCTGGAACAAATTGGGGGCAGAATTTAAACAATGTCCAAATATTCATCATTTCAAATCAAGATATAAAAAGATGGTATGGTCAAAGTACCAGAAGGAGGAAATGGGTACTTGATTGCTAATGGGTGTTACATAATAATACCATTATTGGTGGTATTATTATTATTATTATTATTATTATTATTGTAAGAGGATATAATATTTAATTTAGTAAATAAGAAACAACTAGGTGACTATATTGTATTAGTGATATCTTACATGAACTATACTGTATGTCTTGACTGTTTTTTTTTGTTTTGCTGTTGTTTTCTTTCTTTCTTTACTTTTTCCTGTCTTCATTTTTATTAATCATAGCTATTTAAAATGTATTGTGTCATATTAGTATAAGAATTGATTAGGAGGGGTAATTTTAATTGTTATTGCCATTGTTATTGCTGTTGTGTTATCAGCATTATTTTAACAGCCCAGGATAAATACCTAACAATCTATATATTATTCTTAGAATCAAACTTAATCGATACAGACAGCGATATTGCCATTGATGCTGATGGTAATATAAAGGAATTAAATTCTTAGAAGTAAAACATGCACATATCCACGTACTCTGCATTCAACATAACTCGTAGTACAGGGCAGCCATGTGGGGGCCGGCTGCTCGAGGAAACCCTCTTCTGGCAGCAGACTCCTAAATCTTGTCTCTTTTAATGCATAGTATAGGACACCTCACGAATGATGGTCCTGTTGCTCGGGGGCTGCTCCCCTCTGGCAGCAGGTCCAGACACAGGAAAGAAAAAAAAGAAAAGCCCCGAATCCTTTTTAACACACATCATTAAGACTACTCTTGTTATCATGAGCATCAATCAGTCTGCGACTATTGTACCTTTCATGAATAAATGTGGAGTATATTATGTATCATTCAATCACTTTGATCTTATATGGGCTGTAGTGATGATGGTGAATAACAGTAATACCAACATGGCAATAAAATAGGTATAGGGAACAAAATTATACACTTGTTATAAAGTGTAACATACTATGAATGTGACTTAATATAATACATTGTTGCGTCTGTAAATATGTAATCAATTTAATTGTTAATCGTTTGGTAAGATAATAAGAACTAAACAGTGTTATTGTTGCAACCACATTATTATTTAAGTTTATGAACAGGGGTGGGAGTCAATAAGCCTGTCTTCTTCCCACTCCTTTTCGAGCTTGAATGTAGTTATTTATTTATTTTTATTATTTTTTTTTTTCTTTTGTTGTGTGTGTTTTTTTTTCTGGCTTTGTGCCTGTATTGTGTGGCTCGAAAAAAAAAAAAATCAATCAATCAATCAGTATAATTCCAGCTGTTCTGTGAGGGCCTCAGAGCTATGGTCAGAGTGTATTGGTCACTAAACAACATCATGAAGGCCAAGGAGCTCACCAGAGAGGTCAGGGATAAAGCTGTGGAGAAGTTTAAAGCAGCGTTAAGTTATACAAAGATTTCCCAAGATTTGAACATCTCACGGAGCACTGTTCAATCCATCATTCAGAAATGGAAAGAGTATAGCACCACTGCGAACTTACCAAGACACGGCCGTCCACCTAAACTAACAGACCGAACAAGGAGAGCACTGGTCAGAAATGTAACCAAGTGCCCTAAGATAACTCTGGAGGAGCTGCGACGTACTGCCGCTGAGCTGGGGAATCTGTACATGGAACAACTATAAGTCGTACTCTACACAAATCTGTCCTTCATGGACGAGTGCCAAGAAGAAAGCCATTATTGAAAGGAGGCCATAAGAAATCCCGTTTGAAGTTTGCTAGAAGTCATATGGAGGACACAGCTACCATGTGGAAGAAGGTGCTTTGGTCAGATGAGACAAAAATTGAACATATTTGGCCCAAAAAATTGTCTATAAATGGAGATAGTTTGCCTTCACTGTTGCTTCACTTCCAAGGAGTGTCCATCCTGTAAAGAGTGTCAGCTAAAGACACAGAAATCACTGGCACATGAACATCTCTGTTGACACGTCTACAATACGTAAAACATTGAACTCCAAAGGTTTCACATACTTTTTCCTCCCATTGTATGTTGAATAACTTTATTTTACCATTGTGAACTGTGAGGCCCAGAGACATGACCTGCTAATTAGCACTAGCTAGAAGCTAACCTGAACTGTAGCATCGTCCCTGATAAATAAATGATCAAATTAAAACATGTAAATGTTCTACATCACATTGTAGACCATAGCTTTAGGAACTTTTTAAATGTGTGTAAATTAGATGAATCCCTCAAGACGTCACTGTTGCCCGGCCAAAAGAGGTCTGCGTCAGGTGCTGGGGAACCAGAGCACCTCGATGAAAAACGGGCTACTGCAACAAGGCAGAAATGGGCGAGATCCGAGAACAGGGCTCTGATGGAATGCTACTACTCCAGTAACCCTAGTCAGAGGGGCTACATGCAAAGGAAGTGGGAGAAATGGTTACTTCGAAACCCATAGTCCAAACTCACGCTGAAACAACTAGTAGCTCAGTGTTACAACACAAACAGCAACTGCTATCACAACTTGAGATTGACGAGGTACAACACCAATGCTCTGGCAAGGGTGAAGGGGTGTAGGGCTGTTAAGGTATACTTTATGAATCCCCGAAGGGATTCTCTGCATTTGACCCATCCTGTGGCTACCTGTAGGAGCAGTGAGCTCCAGCGTGGGCCGGCGCTCGCGGACCCATCTCCATGATGGGGTGCCAGGCTGATGGTCAGAATCACCTGGCTGGAGAATTCACCTATTGTACATGTTTTTAGTGGTAGGGGAAACCTACGCAGACACGGGGAGAACATGCAAACTCCACACAGAAAGGCCCCCGTCCAGGTGGGAATCAAACCCGAGACCTTCTGTGAAGCACGAGTGCTAACCGCTGTGCTACCGTGCCGCCCAAGGGTGTTGTAGGTGGGGGTTTACAGCCGTAAAAAAAAAAAACACTAATGTAAGATTAGGGCAGTAAATTTGTTAGGGTGTGTGTGTTAGGGTGTGTGTGTGTGTGTTAGGGTGTGTGTGTTAGGGTGTGTGTGTGTGTGTGTGTGTGTGTGTTAGGGTGTGTGTGTTAGGGTGTGTGTGTTAGGGTGTGTGTGTGTGTGTGTGTGTGTGTGTGTGTGTGTCCTGTGCTACAGAAGAACACTAATGGCTACTCACTGTTAGGAGGCAGATATTCATAGCTCTCTGAGCGTTTCCACGGTGAACAATCTGCAAAAACAGAAATGTTTTAATAAATAACTCCAACAGTTTGTCTTTGTTTACCACTTGCAACTATTTTTATTTTTCTATTTCTTTATTTAGCACTTTAGAGTAGCCATTTATACGGGGAAAGAAGAACATAAAAAGCATCCATTCGGATGTATGAATATACAAAACAAATAATAATAATAATAATAGCATGTGCATGGGAGAGGTAGAAGCCAAGCTTATAACAACACCACTCCCAGTAAACAATGAAATAAGAATCAGAGTAACTTCAACCCACGCCAGGTTACTACATACTCAACCTGTTCTGCTTTGATAGAGATGACCGAAGACTGGTATAAGGCTCTAGACAAGAAGAAGATCTGTGGAGCTGTACTACTGGACTTTTCTGCAGCATTTGATGTGATCGATCACGACCTCCTACTCCAAAAGCTGAAGTGTTACGGGTTTTCTCTGCCTGGGTTAGTACTGTAGTTACTTGTCAAAAAGAACACAAAGGGTTTTCTTTAATGGGAGCCTCTCAGACAGTCTAGAGGTGGAATGCGGTATTCCGCAAGGAAGCTGTCTGGGCCCTTTAATATATTCTCTTTTCACAAATGACTTTCCCTTAACCCTAAAACATGCAAAGCTTGTGATGTATGCTGATGATACCACTGTGTACGCATCAGCCTCTTCATCAGCCGAGCTTAATAACACACTCAGTAGTGAATTAAAAACTGTAGAGAAATGGATCACGGACAATAAACTGGTTCTAAACGTGGCCAAAACGAAAAGCATTGTAATTGGCTCATGCCACTCACTACAGAAGGAGCAGAGCCTGAAACTTCTGATAAATGTTACATAATGGTATTAATCCACTTCAGTTCTGCACAAAACGACTAAAGTTTGAAAAAATATCAACATATTTAACTATTTAAAGCCAATAAAAAATTGACTCTAAACACATAAAATGGCTCCTTTTCCATATATTTGGACTGAAAGTGGATGAACATTTTAAAACACCTCCAGTCTGTCTCTCACTCATAGGATTATTTGTCCAAACTCTTGAATGAAACCTTAAAGTCTGTCCTTACTTTGCAGCTCGGTGTTTTCCGTTTCAGATCCAGTGTGGAGCCGTCGGAGCCTGAAACAGAAAAGCTGTCACTGTCCTCGTCTTACATTATACAACAGTCTTTCAAATGTCTAGTCCGTGCTGTGAGTAAAGTCTTTAGTGGACAGTGACTCCTTTAGGGCTCCCTTTGATTGGAATCATCTGCCTGTATCACTGTGGTCTTTATCAACCTTTGGTCCCTTCAAAATGTCTCTTTTTGTTTATTTAAAAACTGAATGCCACTGTTTGTAGTGTACTCTTGGTTGGAATAACATTAATAACATTTTCATCTTTCATCTTTATTTTTTATTTTTTTAGCTTTATTTGTTTTTCTATTGTAAAATATTGTAATTTTTGAGATGGTTGTGTGATCTGGAGTGGGATCTGAGCAAAATTGTCTTTAATGTTTGTTTGTAATTGTTTGGTATGTAACTTGTCCTGTGTTGTCCTGTATTGTGTTCAATGTTTAAATGTTTGGTCCCCCTTGAAAACGAGATGCTGCATCTCAAGGGGTTTTCCATTAATAAATTCAAATTCAAATACCAGTCTGTCTCTCACTCATAGGATTATTTGTCCAAACTCTTGAATGAAACCTTAAAGTCTGTCCTTACTTTGCAGCTCGGTGTTTTCCGTTTCAGATCCAGGGTGGAGCCGTCGGAGCCTGAAACAGAAAAGCTGTCACTGTCCTCGTCTTACATTATACAACAGTCTTTCAAATGTCTAGTCCGTGCTGTGAGTAAAGTCTTTAGTGGACAGTGACTGACGTCTGCAGCCCGTGGTCTGCTCCTCAGAGCTGCCAGGTCTTTACTGCAGTTCTGTCAAACCGAGGTGTTTCAAAGCTCATCTCCATGACAACATTTAAAACACCTGCAGGAGCTCAAGAGGGCGGAGCTAAAATACTGAACATAGATCAGAACAAGACGTGTTTGAGCTTCTGCCCCAGGACTTTGGAGCCTCTGAAATACAGATGGATTTTGAGGAACTGTAATTCCTGAACTCTTCTCTGAGTTTGAGATGTAAATCCTCACATTAAAGATCAGTCACTGTCCCATTATTTATGGAGATCATTTTACACCACATTAAGCTTTTCTGGAGCAGGTTCAGGACTGAAGTGTAGAGGGAGACCTTTAGACCGGTCACTCTTCACGGACAGAGTGGGCGGCACGGTGGCACAGTGGTTAGCGCTCGTGCTTCACAGCTAGAAGGTCCGGGTTCGATTCCCACCAAGGCCGGGGCCTTTCTGTGTGGAGTTTGCATGTTCTCCCCGTGTCTGCGTAGGTTTCCTCCGGGTACTCCGGTTTCCCCTACCACTAAAAACATGTACAATAGGGCAGGATGAATGAGAGTGTGTTTGAGAGTGCGCATGGGGGACGACGGATGGAAATTAGCCCAAGGCTACAATCCGGTGTGGCTTGTTCATTAACTTGCACTGTCCCTACCAAATAAACATAAACACACACACTGAGGCTGTAGATCTGCTTCTGTGGAGAGAGAAGGTTTTTCAGCCTGAGACACGTGAAGCTGGATTTATGCTGAGCTTCAGGAGCAGCAGGTTTCTGTTGGACGTGCCTTTAGTCAGAACGTCACAGTGGCAGTTTGTGTTGGTGTGGAGGCAGTGTTTGGAATAACGTTTTAAAGAACAGCGTTAGGTAACAAGGTTATTTTTTCAGTAACAGAGTAATTCATGACTCTCCCCGTCGTTACAACGCCGTTATCGTTACAATTGGACTGAATGAGCGCCGCGGTGTCAGCTCACACAGCAGGAGCAGTGAGAGGGTGGGCGGAGTCTCACGGAGTACTCACGCTGCTCCAAAAACAACGTGTGTCCCAGACCCGCGGCTCGTCCTCCCCACAGCGCGGCCGCGGGGGAGAATCCAGTTGGTGATCATTGATCTGTAGTGTTGGAACTTATTTTTAACCCAAAGACGCAGAATCTTCTTCCTCTCTCCGCTCCAGAGTCACTGCAGGGCAGGCCCGTGCAGAGGGGGGGGGGGGCTTGAGCACCCGCCCCTTTTGCTCCATGCCCCTGAAGGGCCCTTTTCCCTCCATACCTTTTATTTATTTGTATTATAGTTTGTTTATCCAAAGCTTTACCACGGTCCTTATCATTGCTTTGTCCCAATAAGCCTTATTAGCTTATATTACTAAATTAAATCAGAAAATGTACACGCCCCTCGCCCCTCTACAGAATCGAATGATACCATCCATTCTGTGACGGACAGAAGCCCTGGCGAATCACAGGCGAGCTCGTACAGGCGCTGTAAGAGCCACTCCGAGTCCCAGTTTCTGCGTTTTGCCCTGTTGTGGCTGAAATACGGGGTCTTTTAGAGCCAAAATGGCGTCAACAGGACGGTGCCATCTTACTCTTGTCCAGTGAAAAAACTTGGAACAGTGGAGCATAGCAGAGCAAAGAAACAGCAAAGGTAAGTCCGCATTTGCATGTTTTATTTTGATTTGCTGGTGTTTTTTGTGCAGTTTGATGCGGACTCTGCTGAACATGTTTACTGCTGTGCAAATAAGCTTTACACCGATCGATTCAGTGAGTTGTTAGCTTTCTTTTGATATCTTGTTCGTAGTTCTGCGTTTCGTCTTTTGAAAACCCAGAAGCAAAAACAATTACCTGGTCAAAACTTCAATTCTAGACATGTTGGTGTTTTATTGCTAGGGGTTTGAGCTGTGTTACATTGATTTGAGTTTGGAGTGGATACTTTTGTTTAGGAGTTTCTGCTTGACAATTTGATGTATGATAAGTGTGTTTTGGTCGAAGCGGTAGCCGGCTACGAGCGTCGTTGTGTAGCACAGCGAGGGTTGCCCCCGGTACCGGGGGCTCTCGAGTGGAAGGGGATAAGAATGTCATGAATTCATGGGATTTAAACTGTCCTTAAATCTAATTTGTAGGAAAGAAGTTTTCTTTTAGAGGTCGACCCATGTGGGTTTTTCTGAGGCCGATGCACCAGTGATGTTTTTGTCTGATTTGTCCAAACGTCTGGTCCTTTAACCTGTGTATGAAGATTCTAAACTGTAAAATGTGTTGAACTGTGACAGCAGGGGGCGCTGTATGACGGGCATAGGGCTGATTTATTCAGGACATTCATGTTTAGTCGGTTCTTCAGAGGAAGCTCGTTTGAAACACAAAAATCAGCAGATTCCAAAACAAAAAAACGCTCTGAAGTGTCTACTGGTTATGAAACGCAAAAGTCTGTCACATAAAACATAAACTAGACGAATAAACTTGTGACTGATTTTCACCGCGATGTTTCTCTGCTCATGAGGCTCATTTTAAAGCTCTGACGGAGCTCTTTCCACAGCAAAAAGAGGGAAGTCTCCATCACTTTCAGTTCAGGGGATATCGGCCTTTAATTGGCGTTAAATCGACCGATAGTCGAAATTGAAAAATATCCAAACATCGGCCCGATATATCGACCGACCTCTACTATTGTTACTGTGCAAGTTTGTTGGAAATTGTCAAAATTCTGGTGTAAAACACATTAAAATGCAGTTTTGGCTGAAATTCTACCAATTTTTGTTAAACGTTTCCCATTTTATCCACAGCAAAATCTCCCTCATTCTTCTGTTTGAAAGAATGTTTGCAAATCTGAACAGAAGTTGTTTTATTAAAGATATAGAATTTGAGCTTTTGTATAAAAGACTGTCTCACCGTGAGTCTGGAGCAGGTTCAGGACTGAAGTTTAGAGGTTCCCCTTTAGACCGGTCACTCTTCATGGACAGAGCGGACACTGAGGCTGTAGATCTGCTTCTGTGGAGGAAATAATCTGGTTTAGCTTTGTCTAAAAACACACTGATCTTTGAAGGAGGTGAAGGAGAGACACTGAGGCCAAACATAAACTTTCACCTGGAAACAAAAACATGTTTAATTATTCACTGATTCAGTATTTCTCACAGATTTATTACAAACTACACACTTTTCAGATTTGGACTGAAATATAGTTTGAAGTTTTTTCAGACATTTTTTTAATATCTATTTCCTGACTGATTTATTGAGGTTTTAAGTTCAAAAACCAAGGCTAAATTAATCGTTTAACAGATGTTTCCACTAAAAACAGCTTATTTTAAATGATACATTTAAACCTGGCTCGATCCATTAGTCTCTGAAAATATGGGGAATTTGGGGCATTTTTAGACATAAAACGCCTTATTTTTCACATGAAAACATGAAATTACAAACACCTTTTTGTGTCATATTGATGCCTTTAATCTACAGCAGAAGTTTCACATTAACATCTTTAAATGTAAAAAGTTTCCCTGTTCACCTGCAAGTTGTACTGTAAGTATTTTTGGTTTAATCACTTAATGTCTATATGCTCCATATACATGCTACCATATTTATGTTTTAGAAGTCACTATTTTTAAAATACTTGTATGGTCCAAGATGGAAAACTTCTCACCTTTTACACCTAAAAACAGGACATTTAGGTCAACTATTTCTGAGAAGTTTTGTCTCTGAAACCATGTGCACCCTCTAAAAGTGTGCTGCACCACTGTCCACAGAGGTTTCCAAATGTATTGAACTACTGCTGGTCTTGAACCCAGGTCCCCTAGCCGGTTTCCTAACCGCAACATCAATAGGGGTCGCTCAGCTTGGTGGAGGTGTTGGTTAGCCTCATATACTGCCCTGCTACAGTATAAATCCTTGGCAGTGAGAATGCCACCAATACACATCAGTCACACCATGCATACTATATGCAGTCCACTAGCCTAGTGTAGCAAAAACATCCACAGATATTAACCCCCACCCCAACTATCACTTTGTTCACTATCAATCTAGGAGTTTACATATTGATTCTCAGCCAACTATTCCAGGTGGCTGCAACTGTTTATTATATTAACCTGGATTTTCTGCATAGGTTGAACCTGCTGTTGCACCTGCTATCCCACCTACAAGATCTGATGTCACATCAATTGCCACACCTCCAACCTCCATGCAGGAACAAGCAGAAACTGTGGTACCAGTGAATCAGCTGATTCAGACAATACACATCATTCCACAGTTTGTAAGTTCTACTTTTAACATTTGGGTGTCACTTTTGTAATTGACATAAGGCTGGGTAATTCGGGCGTTCTGCTCTCCCAAAATTTAATCCACTGAGCAGCGCCGAGATCAAAAAATGACACCGTTGTTTGCGTAGTGCACTTCCTGTCAATAGCAGACCTGCCAACATTGAACATTTTTTGTGAGTACAAAAAGAATAAATCCCGCGAACCCAGGGGGTAATAAACGCATGAAGAGGCAAGCCAGATATGTTGAGGCAAGGCAATCTCTCCCGATAACTGTAAAGAACTGTTTGTGGTTTCCAAGTGTTTCCTATTGTTTACGAAGATCGCCAGATGCATTCAGACATACAAATACATAGTGAAAAAGGTGACAGTTCACGGAGCCGTAGATTCTATGATTAATGGAACTCCACTTTTTTCCACTTCCACTTTTTTGTAGCGCATATGATTAACTATATTGACTCAACACTAAACTTTTTTGTGGTTTGGCATAGTTTAATAGTTGCAAGTCCAAAGAGTGTAAACTTTGGTTCAGGTTCAGTAAACTTGCCAATGTTAACATCTCAGATCAGCTGGAACCATGCCAGAAGCGCTCATATCTGTGAGCACCCAATGACCACACGGTCCACCTGGAAAGATCAGCCCTCTCCTCTCTGCATCAAACGAGCGCAGAGCGCGCACTGAGCCATGGGCACTTGCCCGGTCAATTTAGCCATAGGATTTAGCCTCACAGTAAATGAAAGCTATCCGTTAGCTTTGTAGGTTTTAGCTTGTAGATGCTCTCACGTTTCACGCAGCTATTGTCAAATATGAAAGCTACAATCAATCAATCTTTTATTTATATAGCTCTTTTCATACATACATTTATACAAGGAGCTCTTGCCTGAAATATAACTGCTGTTTTTGGGCTAACTAGTCCCTCTTTGCTACTGTCATGTCTTATGGATCTTTAACTATAGGATATACCCATGGTTTACTCCAGGATCGCCCCAGTATTTAAGCCTATATCCAGCCCATACGCTTGGAGAGGGACATTATTTGTGCCGATGGATAATGGTTATTCCAGGTTACCCCCGCTATTTACATTCTCCTGTAACAGCTCATTGTTGGTGAAAAGTCTGCAATAAACCACAAATGAATGTCCGCCAAATATAGGGAGTTGGAACTGTCAAAGTCTGCATCATAAAATATCAGCTACAAAATTGTATTCCTTTTTTTTTTTTAGAAGATGACAGTGAGCAGAGCGAATGAAAACGTGCTGGCAGACAATTCCGGAAGTTGTGATTGCAAATATTACCCATAATGCAACACAAAAATCAGTCGCTCCCAGCCCAGCGGATGAGATTGTGGGGAGAGCAGAATGCCCGAATTAGTCAAATTTAGCCAAAATTTAGAAACAAAACTGAATTAATCTTGTGTGCATTGATTGATCAAGAAGCCTTTTTTTAATCAGCAAATCCACCTGGATAAGAAATATTCTTATCAACTACATTTGTTTGATTAGCCTTTTAAGTTCCATGCTTGTTTGGCATGAGCCCAGATCTTCTCTAAAAATAGCCAATCTACAAGTTCACCACGCATTTTATTTTCAATATTCAATGTTATATTTTGCTATACAATGGTGGTGTGTGAAAAGAATTGAAAATGGCTCTCTACAAGCTCACAACACTCAAGGCAAAAGTTTGAAATAATGGTGATATTGATTTGAATTCATATCATCCTTCCCTAAATTAATAAATCTGCAATGTTGTGTTTTTTTGCAATTGTTTCAGGATCTCCGGCAGATTCTTACAGGCTTACTTGATGGCAAGCCAATTGTTGAGAGCCTTGATGATGATAAAATCATCACAAATAGCCAGAGATGTCTCCTCGTCCGTATCCTAGTATCGCACCTCATTGAAACGTTTGGAGAGAAGTACTTGAACAGATTTGTTTTTATTTATTGATTTTTTTATGTCGAAATATGGTTAAATATGCCAACATTCTCATTTGAAAAGTAAACTTATAAATCTGACATTGACCTACATTTCCAACTGCTATCCAACTATTTACATGGGACACAATACATGTTTCAGCAATATTTTAAGGTAGTTTGAATGTTAGGACATGAATAAATATGTATGAAGTACTTACTGTCAATGTAGTCGATGTGAAGTATTAATTAATAATCCAAGTGAATGTAGTTTTCAGTTTCAATGTTTTTTTTTCCTTCTGTTTCACAGTCCTACGACAGAGACCAAAAGGCCCTGGCATCAGATTTGGTTCAGGCATTTCCCAGTTTGAAAGACTCATCAAGCAGTGGCAGCGTGAGTGTTTTTTGTAAAAGGTCATTGAGATATTTATTTGGGGTGTCATGTTTCTCAAACAATTCTATTTGATTTTAAGGTCACTAATTGGATTTTTCAATTTAACCTAAACAGTGGGAACAATAATTAGTTTTTTACTTCTGAGGGCAGGCAGACGTACAGAAAAACCCTGTTCTAACCGTAGCCCATGCTGTCAAAAATCAAAACATGCCTATCTATAAATCAAAGATTTTGATTTCTTGGCAGGAAATGTGGTACACCCCAGGTCGGAACCACCGGCCAGCCACTGGATTCCTGGAGGAAAGGCTGCGGAACATCAGAAAGAGGCTGAGATCAACCAGCAGGTCGCGGAGCACGGCACAGACACCACCTCAAACACCAGATGATGGCTCTCTTGCAAGGACTCCATACCCGGTAATTATTTAACTTAATTATTTGATGAAGCAAAACATCATATTTGAGTTACTGACAACCATACATGCAAATCCAGTCGCCTTTCGGCGAAATTTAACATTTTGACCTCGGAAAATAGCGTTCACGTGAGTCGTGCAAATCTGTAATAAAAACATGTAATAGTGAGGTGAAAGTTGTACCGCTGTATATTACATCATGTTCACATGTTTTCTGCAGCTTAGATGGATAAATAGCGGCAGTGCTAATGCGTCAGTCTGCACAACAAAGTAACGTCGAGACAGAGTGCAACTGTACATGAGCACCACCATCTCTAATTGATCATAAAAAAATTATAAAATGGAAATCTACATGTGTTCTGTTCAAAATTTTCCTTGAACCACACCACGGCCCCATAAACTGTCACCTTTTTCACTATGTGCCTGTATGTGTTGCATGTGTGGGTAAAATGTCTTGTGTTCTTTTTTACAGCTGAAGGCCAAAGCAGGGCGCACCTCTTTTCGCCACGTACCCGGAAGTGTGGCTGTGAGCAGTGTGAGCAGCGTGTGAGCAGTGTGGCAGTTAACATTTTTTCGGAGTCCTGTTGAGAGGGAGCAAAATGCCAAAACCGCCAAAATAGAGGCGAAGCAACAGGCAGATTCGGCGGCAGAAGAGGACTATGTAAGCCTCAGTCGAGTCACGGAACTCATGGAGCAGCAGAGGGACATGTTCAGAGAATTAATTCAACAACAGCAGGAGAACTTCAAAGGATTCATTAAACTCATCATGGAATCAACAAACACCCGTATGGATTCACAGATAAAGGACATTCAAGAGCTAAAAACAAGCCTACAGTTCACGCAAGGTAAGGTGGACACTTTGAAAGAAGAGAAATTGAAACTCACGGAGCGCACAAACACAATACAAAATGATTTTTGTATTGTATGTGACAATCTGCATATTATCACGGACAAACTGGAATATCTGGAGGACAGAGCCGCAGAAACAACCTGGTCTTTGAGGGAGTGTTGGAGACGCCTGGGGAGACCTGGGCCGACGCAGAGGAGAAAGTTAAAACACTACTGAGGGAGAAACTACAACTACAACACCCGGTGGAGGTGGAGAGAGCCCACCGCGTAGGGAAACCCGACGGCGGGAGAGACCGGCCGAGACCCATCATCGCCAGACTGCTGCGTTGGAAGGATCGCGAAGCAATCCTGCAGCGCGCTAAACACCTCAAAGGGACCAAAATCTTCATAAACGAGGACTACACGGAATCCATCCAAGGAGCGAAAAGAACTGATGCCGGAGCTGAGAGCTGCCAGGGAAAGGGGGAGATTGCCTACTTGCGCTATGATAAACTCATTGTACGTCCGCGCACCAGTACACCAAATCAAGAATAAACACCGGGAAAAGCGTATGGATTTTGGTATGTAAAAGCACATAACTTCACATGTCCTGTAATACATATAGTTCTATAGGAAGAATCGACTTGGACCTTTCATTAAGGAGAATTGCTGAAGCAAATAACCAGGATTTTACATTATCACAATATGACTTACAGAACACTGAGATCGACATCGACCTGAAATAACTTCTTTACTAGAGCTACTAATGACTGTCAATATTATACAGAGGATCTTTACAATAGTAAACTTAAGAACATTAAGGCATTCACTGTAATCCACTTCAATAGTCGTAGCCTCTATGCAAACTTTAACCACATCAAAAGCTTCTTAAAACAGTTTTCTAAACCATTTAGTGTAATTTTAATCACAGAAACATGGCTTAATAATGACAGAGAAATTGAGTTTTCTATTGATGGTTATGAATTTATAAGTATGAACAGAAGAAACAAGCATGGGGGGGGCGTAGCTATGTTTGTAGACTCCAACTATAGTTACAAAGTAATGGAAAATAAGACTATGGCAGTGGATGATGTACTTGAATGCCTTACTGTAGAAATTACAAGGCAAAAAAAGAAAAACATTATTGTAAGTTGTATTTATAGAACACCTGGCTCTGATATAGAGGTTTTTTCTAATTGGATGGAGGAGCACTTTTCAGGTTTAAATCATAAAGTCATGTTTGTGGGGGAAGACCTTAACATCGATCTGTTAAATCCATATAAACATAAAAGACGGATGAATTTATAAATACTTTATTTAGTATAGGTCTGTTTCCTCTAATAACTAAACCGAGTAGAATCACAACCCACAGTGCGACTTTGATATTAGTGATCACCTGCCAGTTTTTGTATTGTACAAAAATGGGTATTTAAATATTGATGATGAAACATTTATTGGTTTAGAAGGGTAAAAACAGAAAAAACTATTGAGGTATTTAAAAAGGAACTATTAGCTCAAGACTGATTGTATACAGAGAGAATGATACTAATAAGGCATATGATGAGTTTACGCAAATATTTCATAAAGTATATGACAAAAATTGCCCAATGAAAAATATTGTAAAAACAGAAAGGGTAAAGAAAACCCATGGATGTCTAAGGGATTACTAAATGCATGCAAGAAAAAAATTCACTCTACAAAAAATGTATAAATGATAGAACAAAAGAAGCTGAGGATAAATATAAGAAATATAAAAATAAACTGACAGGTATCATTAGAAAATGTAAACAGGATTATTATAATAAGTTGTTAGATAGCAATAAGAATATATTAAAGGTTTATGGAATATCTTAAATAGTATAATTAGAAATAAACCGAGAACGATTAATTATCCAAATATTTCAAAGATGAGGATAATACTTTAAATAATATGAATGAAGTAGTCGATACATTTAATAAATTCTTTGTAGATGTTGGACCGAATCTTGCTGCAAAAATAACAAATGTTGAGAACTATAATTGTGAACTGATAGACACAAATCCTCTGTCCATGTTCCTCAAACCTGTGGAAGAAAAGGAAATACTGGACATTGTTAAAGGGTGTAAAAATAAAACCTCGACAGATTATTATGACATGGATATGAAAACTTTAAAAACTGTTATTGAAAGTATCTCTAAGCCGTTAACATACATCTGTAACCTATCGCTGCAAACTGGACAATTTCCTGAAAGTATGAAAGTAGCAAAAGTGATTCCTCTGTTCAAGGCAGGAGATAAACATCTCTTTACAAACTACAGGCTTGTTTCCCTTTTACCGCAATTCTCTAAAATCTTAGAGAAGGTTTATAACTCTAGACTTGACAGCTTTATTGAAAGGTGTAATTTACTCTCGGACAATCAGTTTGGTTTTAGGAATAATCACTCAACCTCACACGCGCTCTTTGATATAATTGAAGAAATAACTAATGCTGTAGATAACAAGAAATATGCAATAGGGTTATTTATTGACCTGAGTAAAGCGTTTGATACAATAAACTATGATATACTAATTAATAATCTAGAACATTATGGGATTAGGGGGTAGCTCTACAGTGGGTTACCAGTTATTTAAAAATAGAAAACAATGTGTGAAAATAGGTGATTATCAGTCGAGTTGTCGATAAATTGTGTGTGGTTTACCTCAAGGTTCCATTCTGGGCCCAAAATTGTTTAACATGTACATTAACGACATTTGTAAAACGTCTCAAGTACTTAAATTTATCTTGTTTGCTGACGATACAAATATTTTTGCATCAGGTGACGACTTACAGCAACTGTGTCGGATTGTAACTTGGAACTCAAAAGTGTCAATAAGTGGTTCAAACAAAATAAATTATCTCTAAATCTGAGTAAAAGCAAAATGATGATATTTGGCAACTGTAATTCCAATGCTCAGGAAGCAATTCAGATAGAGGGTGTTGTCATAGAGCGAGTGCATGAAATCAAATTCCTTGGTGTTATTATAGATGACAGAATTACTTGGAAAGCTCATATTAAATATATATCTACGAAAATTTCTAGAAGCATTTCAGTAATAGCAAAAGCAAAGCACATTTTAAACATCAAAGCTCTACATATCTTATACTGTTCTCTGATTTTGCCATATTTATATTATTGTACTGTGGTTTGGGGTAGTACTTATAAAACACATTAAAACCAATAGTATTGTTGCAAAAAAGAGCTATCCGAGTAATTCATAAAGTTGGGTTTTTGGACCACACAAACTCATTATTTTTAAAATCAAAGATCATGAAGTTCTGTGACATTGTTGAGTTCCAAACTGTACAGATGTTATACAAAGCAAGATACAAACTGTTACCGGGCCAAATACAAAGAAGGTTCCAAGAACGTACTGGTTGTTATGAATTACGTGATGAATTAAACTTTAGGACTCAGAACATAGCTCAACTTTGAAAAGTTTTAGCCCAACAGTTAATGGTGTACAATTGTGGAATAAACTGGAAATGGAGTTGAAACGAAGTCCAAATATCAACCTGTTCAAATATAAATACAAACAAAAGACTTTTGAAATATACAGAGAACAAGAAATGTGTTGCCACTAGGAGGCGCAGTAGGATCAATTATGTGTGTTTCCTCTATAATCAAGGAAGAGTGTTGCTGCTTGGAACGGTTGTCATTCTATTGCTCAAATTTACAAATTGAGAATTAGGGTAGGCAAGTTATGGATCTGTTGAGAGGGATCCTCCCAACGGGCTCAAAACCTTGTCTTTTAATGCACCACTCAGCATAGGAACATCATCTACAAATCAGCTGTTAGGGCAGCTGGGTGGGGGTTTGTTGAAGGGGAGTTACTGCCCTCTTCAACTGGCCGTTCTACACCCTGGCTTTTTAATGCACCTCATTATGCAGGGCTTACATCACACTTCACATATAACTCAATTAAACAAATATAATAATAATGATACATAAACCCGAATTAAATTATATTAAGGATGGTATTGACAACTGGGAAGTAGCAAGATCTCAGAATATAATATGTATTAATGCACCTTTAATAATGATAATTAATGATAATTAAACCCAAATTAAATTATATTGAGGATAGTAATGACAACTGGGAAGTAGCAAGATCTCAGAGTAATATGTATGAATGCACCTTTATAACATAAAAGTAGCACATTCTTTTGTTGTTCTTTATTTGCTGTTGTTTTGTCTTATTCTTCATCATTTATTGTTACTTTGCCCTATGTTCCTTTGTTTATGATTTGCTACCTTGTAAATATTAATGTAATGTTACTATTTTTATTTTGGGGTGGGCGCTTATAAGCCTTTGGCTTCAGCCCACTCCCTTTGAGCAGGTTAACTGCTCAAACAAATAAATAAACTAAACTAAACTAAACAATTTGGGAAATTGTCGTTTCAAGCGGATGGTCACATTTTATATAGCGCCTTTCTACCTGCTTTAGGCACTCAAAGCGCTTTACATCAAGGAACCAGTCACCCATTCACACGCTCATTCATACACCAGTGTACGCAGACACTGGAGGCAAGGTGGGTGAAGTGTCTTGCCCAAGGACACAACGACAGTGGGCACCTGCGGGATTCGAACCGCCGACCCTTTGGTCACAAGACGACCCGCTCTACTCTCTGCACCACCGTCGCCCCCGGATAAAGTATGTCGTCCATATACATAAAATAAAACAAACAAACAAAACATACGGCCATTATCTCCAAATAAATTTCCACTTCAGTCGCTCCGACAGACTCTGAACTTTACTGACTTGGACTCAACTACATTTGGAAGGATTTTTCACAGGGATTTTTTTCGTATCTAATTCCTGATTTATTAAGTTTTTAATTTCAAAAACAAAGGGAAATGTTACACAGTTTTCCACTAATATAAAGCTTATTATTAAACTAAACAAGCTCCAAATCCTCTGAAAACGTCTTTGTAACTGATATGTCACTAAATAATGTACTAGACTTGGAGGATCAGTTAGACCCAGATAACCTCTTCTTAACATCTAATGCAATTAATTGCAAATACTACACTGAGATGAATTCAACATCTCTGTTAAATCAGATAAGTATAAGACTGCCTGCAAACTTGGTCTGGCCAGTGAGGGTATGCTGGCCTGATGGTTAGAGTTACAGGTTGGCACGTGGGAGACTGGGGTTCGAATCCTGTCTGAGGAATTTTGCCTCAGTGCCCTGGTGTGCAATTAGGTAACGTTATCAGCTTGTTATCTTTTTTCCTTGTCAAAATGAATTTCGAGACATCTAAAACTACATTCTTCCTATCTAAGATTAACATTTCAGATATCTAACATATCATTCTTGTCTTCTTTGGTGGTCACCACACGGACAACCAGAGACTAAAATCCGGCCACAGCACAAAAGGCTGCATGATAATAGGCTATTCCTATAGGTATGTAAATTCTCCCAGCACTGCCCTACCCTCACCCCAACCTGTGAACATACTGTGAACACCAGTGACGTGCGGTGAGGTTTGTTGCTGGTGAGGCACATCCTATTGACTCCAATATAAAGTAAACCAAACTGCAGGAAAAATGCAACTTGCTGTCTCTGGTATTCTCTTACTTTGAAAAAGCATTCAATAGCAACACACAGCTGAGTGTTTTGCTTTGTCCCAGTGACCAGCTCATTCTGAACATCAGACACTTGTTTGGACTCTGCGCACACTCGCCTCTGATATATGCTCTCATATAAGTAAAATGTCCTGCAAACTTGTCCTTGTTTAGCTCTGTTGGTAGAGTCACTGACTGTGGTGCGGTGGGTTCCTAGTTCAAATCCCGGTTAGGTCAACATTATTTTAAAGTATTTATTATTTTGTTTACCGTAATGCTAACTTTAATCATTAAATTATTTTGCATCTCTGGACTTTTAATACATTTGGAACTTTGGAAAAGCAGAAATACTTTATTGATGATGTAATATGTTGTTAGCTTGTAAATGAGTCTAGCAACTATTTTAAATGTGTTGGCCTAATTACTAAGTATTTTTGTAGAAAAAATGTAAATGTCAACAACATGTAATCATTTAATGATTAAAGTTAGCATTACGGTAAAAAATAAAAACTTACGAATAATGTTGACCTAACCAGGATTTGAACTAGGAACCCGCCGCATCACAGTCAGTGACTCTATCAACAGAGCTAAACAGGACAGTTTGCAAAAATGCTTGTACCTTTTAGTAGAAGCTTTTAACACTGGAGAATATGTGCTTGGTTCAGGTGGGAGTTAAGAGGTTAAAAGCAAAAGATTTTCAGTTGCTTCGGGATTTTATTCACTTTAAATCGTTTGACTAGGCCTATGGTGCTAAATGCCAATGTTCCTAACCCTGCAAAGATAAAAAAGTGGACAAATAATATTTTTATATTCATAACTTGGTGCTGATTGTGGAGTTGGATCAAAAGTGTCAAAGCCATACTTAAACCTGGGTCCTCCTGCACCAGAGACTAGCGCCTTATCATTGAGCTATAATCCCACCGAAGAGTTGGCCGGTCTTTTCTAAATTTGCGGGCCAAAATGAGGTCCAGCACACCACTGCGTGATAGTTCACGTTTTTACAATAAACTATGTTTGGAGCAGGGTAGGCTATATTTAAAGCAGAAGGTTTTCAGCTTGCTTCGGGATTTAATTCACTTGTGAATCGTTTGCTTACGCCTATGGTGCTAAATGCCAACGTTCCTAACCCTGCTCACAAGTGCCACCTGGTGGTTGTTTGGGTCATTGCAGCGTCACTGGGGGGAAATAAATAATTATTTTTTATAGATTTACCTGACAGTTACGCTTGTGTTACTTACTGTATATCTGGAACAGCATCCCAGGCTCCTGCTGCAGCCCAGTTAAAGCCTTTCCACCAGGAATGGCGCAACTGTGCATCTTTTATTAATTCATTATTTAATTATTTCAGCCCAAAGGCACCGCAACTGAGCTGGGCCCACCGGGAAACGTCTCCACTCTCCCAATTACCCAGCACGCCATTGCCCTCCTCTCTGCTGTAGGCTCCTTGCTCATGATAAACCTGCTTCCTCTCGCTAAAAAAAAACATGCGAAAAACTTGACCGGCCAAGAGTTAGCGGGCGCAAGAGTGAGACCGGGTTGGGTCTATGGCCGAGGCGAGAGCAGGTTTGGGCGAGAGCAAGCAGGGCGGTCGCAAGGGGGGGGGCTTTCGCAAGGGGGCGCGGTCGCAAGGGGGGGCGGTCGCAAGGGGCGAGGGCCTTTATCGCCGCGAGCGGCTTTAATTATTATTATTATCATTATTGTTATTATTGTAAGAGGTTATAATTTTAATTTAGTAAATAAGAAATAACTAGGTGACTATATTGTATTAGTAATATCTTACATTAACTATACTGTATGTCTTGACTGTATTTTTGTTTTGCTGTCGTTTTCATTCTTTATTTTTTGTCTTCTTTATTTTATTAATCATAGCTATTTAAAATGCATTGTGTCATATTAGCATAAGAATTGATTAGGAGGGGTAACTGTAATTGTTATTGCCATTGTTATTACTATTGCTGTTGTGTTATCAGCATTATTTTAACAGCCCAGGATAAATACCTAACCATTTATATATTATTCTTAGAATCAAATTTAATCGAACCAGACAGCGGTATTGCTATTGATGCTGATGGTAATATAAAGAAATTAAATTCTTACAAGTAAAACATGCACATATCCACGTACTCTGCATTCAACATAACTTGTAGTACAGGGCAGACATGTGGGGGCCGGCTGCTCGAGGAAACCCTCTTCTGGCAGCAGACTCCTAAATCTTGTCTCTTTTAATGCACAGTATAGGACACTTAACAAATGATGGTCCTGTTGCTCGGGGGCTGCTCCCCTCTGGCAGCAGGTCCAGACACACAAAAGAGAAAGAAAAGCCCCGAATCCTTTTTAACACACATTATTAAGGCTATATCCACACGAAGACAAAACGCTTATATTTTCAGAAACTTTCTTTGTAAGCACGAAGCCAGTTCGGTAAATGTGTGCGTCCACATGGGCTGACTCAGGTCTGTGAAAACGGCGTGATTCATCTGCCAGGCCTGTGTGAGGCGCTGTGACGCTAACACAGGTAATAGAACAAGATGTAGAGGGCGCATGCGCAGTAAACTTTTGTGGAATGTAAACAGTGAAAATGAAACGGATTCAAGGATTTACGATTTACAGAAGAGACGAGGAGGCGAGTTTATTCTTCAGACGTAACGGGACTAAAGCAGAAAAATCTGTCAGTGACCGGACTTTGACCGTCAGTCCAAAAACACAGTCTGTTTTTCTACTCGTCACCTGTGGCTCATGGACTGCAGTGGAGCAAAGAGGAGCGGAGTAAAACCATCAATCCATGAGAAAAGCTCATTATAAGGTCAGTAGATTATGGATAACAGACACCACTCTGGTGCTGTGATGTCATCGTTTTAGTAAAAGTTGCAGAGACGTCGTAACAACGGCGCCACGTAAACGGCGTTTTCAGATCTTTCCACTCTGGGACCTAGTTTGGAAAATGTTCGTTTACAGACGCCCAAAACGCCGGACTCGTATGGACGATACACTGGATTGATAAATATCTTTGCGTTTGGTCCTCAGCTTGACTTCGTATGGACAGGGCCTAAGACTACTCTTGTTATCATGAGCATCAATCAGTCTGCGACTAGGCAAGGCAAGGCAAGGCAAGTTTATTTGTAGAGCACAATTCATACACAAGGCAATTCAAAGTGCTTCACAGTTGCAGAAAGAGAAATTACAAGAAAACAGATAAAATCAATCAATAAAACATCAACATAAAGGTAATCAATTACAGTAAAAGGCAAGAGTGCAGATAAAATACTTTCAGTTTTCATATGCACGGGTAAAAAGAGCTGTTTTCAGCCTGGATTTGAACATTGTTAGAGTTGAGGCCTGTCTCACATCCTCATGAAGACTGTTCCAGATTTTAGCTGCATGAAACTGAAACGCAGCCTCACCGTGTTTATTATTGACTCTGGGAACCACCAGGAGACCCCTCCCTGAAGTTCTCAGGGCCCGAGATGGTTCATACGGCTCTAACATGTCAAAGATGTACTTTGGTGCTAAACCATGAAAAGACTTGTACACAAGCAGAGCTGTTTTAAATTCTATTCTCTGAGTGACAGGAAGCCAGTGCAGAGACCGGAGCACTGGACTAATGTGGTCGTATTTCCTTGTTCTTGTCAGGACTCGAGCAGCAGCGTTCTGGATGTTCTGTAGCTCTAACAGCTCGTTTAGAAAGGCCAGTGAGCAGGCCGTTACAGTAGTCTAACCTGCTGGAGACAAATGCATGGATGAGTCTCTCTAAGTCTGGTTTTGACACTATTCCTCTGATCTTAGCAATGTTTTTCAGATGGTAAAAAGCTGATGACGTTATTGCTTTGATGTGGCTGTTTAAGTTCAGGTCTGAGTCCATGATTACTCCTAGATTTCTAACCTGATTTTTTGGTTTCAGAGCGAGAGACTCAAGGTGACTGATAACACTTTGTCTTTGTGTCTGTGGGCCAAAGACAATGATCTCAGTTTTGTCTGAGTTTAGTTGGAGAAAGTTGTTTTGCATCCACAAACTGATCTGTTCGATGCAGTGACAGAGAGTATCTACAGGCCCATGTTCACCTGTATCAGTGACACGTAGATCTGAGTGTCATCTGCGTAGTTGTGGTACGACACATTGTTGCTGTTTATTAGCTGACCCAATGGAAGCATGTACAAGTTGAATAAGAGGGGTCCCAAGATTGACCCCTGGGGACTCCACAGGTCATGGAAATTTTGTCTGAGACACAGTTGCCAATTTCGACAAAGTACGTCTATCCTCGAGATAGGACTTGAACCAGTTTAGAGCAGTACCAGAGATTCCCACCCAGTTTTCTAACCTGTGAAGTAAGATCCCGTGGTCCACTGTGTCAAAGGCAGCGCTCAGGTCCAGCAGAACTAAAACTGAGACCTTACCTGCGTTTGTGTTCATACGAATATCATTTGTCACCTTGATCAGAGCTGTCTCAGTGCTGTGGTGGGGCCTAAATCCTGACTGGAAAGTATCAAACACATTGTTAGATAGGAGAAAGTAAGTGAGCTGTTGATATATTACTTTCTCTAGGACTTTTCCTAAGAACGGTAGGTTTGATATGGGCCGGTAGTTGTTCAGTACCTTGGATCAAGGCTGCTCTTCTTTAGAAGAGGCTTAATGACTGCGGTTTTCAAGGCCTTTGGAAATGCTCCAGTCTCAAATGAGATGTTAACTAACTGAACAAGTTGTGGTAACAAGCTGGTCAGCACAGACTTCAGAAATCTAGTGGGTAATTCATCAAGGCAGCATGTACATGAACTCAGACCGGAGATAACCTCTTCGATTGTTTTGTCAGTAACAGGAGTGAAATGTGTCAGCTCAAGGTGTCTAGCTGGTGGCAGGGTTGCTATTTGTGTTGTGGAAATTATGGCATTTTTAATGCCTTGGACTTTGTCATGAAAAAATATTGCAGACTATTGTACCTTTCATGAATAAATGTGGAGTATGTTATGTATCATTCAAACACTTTGATCTTATATGGGCTGTAGTGATGATGGTGAATAACAGTAATACCAACGTGGCAATAAAATAGGTATAGTGAACAAAATTATACACTTGTTATAAAGTGTAACATACTATGAATGTGACTTAATATAATACATTGTTGCGTTGTTGTAAATATGTAACCTACTTAATTGTTAATAGTTCTGTAGGATAATAAGTACTAAGCAATGTTATTGTTGCAACCACATTATTATTTAAGTTTATGAACAGGGTGGGAGTCAATAAGCCTGTCTTCTTCCCACTCCTTTTTGAGCTTGAATGTAATTATTTATTTATTTTGTTTTTCTTTTGTTGTGTTTTTTCTGGCTTTGTGCCTGTGTTGTGTAGCTCGAAATAAATCAATCAATCAATCAATCAAATAAAACCACACATTTAAACTTTATTCAGATTTTGTCACTGAAAATATCCTCAGAAACGTGTGTTTATATACATATAAAACATGAACTGAGTGAAACCTTTTCCCTCATCTTTATGTCAGTAATCTACAGCACAAGTTTCACATTGAAATCTCTACATTGAAAGTGTTTCCCTGTTCACCTGCAGCGTCTCGCTTAAGTGGTAGAAACTCTTTATAAAGTTAGATCTTCATCAGAAACAGACCTGGACTAGTGTTTTTTCATTCAACGTTTCTGAAATCCTGCATATTTAGTCCGTCTCCGTCTTTGTGCTCAAACACCAGCCCACACTCTGATACACGTCACACAGAGTCTAAACAGAAGCCCAGTGCATTCATAAAGCTTTGGCTATTGTAGTTTAAATATTACAACTAAAACAAAGCTAAGGGTCTAAAGTAGTTTGAAAAGCCTGAATAAAGTCAAATATCAGACCTCGGATCTTTAAAGCAAATCTATGACTCAACGCTCTACAAACATAAGTAGATATAAAGGAAACAGACAGTGAATGAGCTCCTTCTGTGTGAACTGCTCCAGATCAAACAGTCTCATAAAGTCAATACTTACTGCAGTTTCTCCAGTCGACAGTGAGGGCTCTGTTTAAGCTCCAGGAGCTCCTTCACATTTGAACCGCTCAGATTGTTATAACTCAGGTCCAGCTCAGTGAGATGTGAGGGGTTGGACTTCAGAGCTGAGGCCAGAGAGGAACAGCTGATCTTTGACAAATCACAGCGCCACATCCTGAATAAAGAATAAATGAAGTGGTTAAAGTCCAGGGTAAACTCAGATGAGGTTTAGAGGTTCATCACACTCATATTCACTGAACATTAAGAAACACATGATGGAAAAATAAAGTTAAAGCTGATTCAAATATTCTGTTTCCTGTGGTTCAAAGATACAGTTCATACAGTGGGAGTTAAGTTTCACTTAATGAGATCATGAACGACTTTGAAATAAGAACAACTGTCACACAGTAATAATTATGACTTGTTTGAACATAAAATAATGGATGTGGTCGACAGCACAGGTTCATGTGTTTGTTCATGAGTTTGTGTGAATCATGAGCTGCTGATGTGGAGAATCACAGGCGTTGGATCTAAAGCTTTCATTTTAGATTTATTTAATTTGACTTTTAATAAAGAAAGTCCCACTGTGATTAAGAATCTTATTTCCATGCTGAGTCCTGGGCCCAGAGGGGAACCTATTTGTAGGGCTAGGCGTGGACTGCAGCCGAAGGTGCTTGTCGGCAACCAGAAATAGGTCCGGCCACGGAGCCAAGTGTGTGAATAAACACAAGACAGATATTTCAGTTCAAGTATGTGTATTAATATTATAGGTATAAGTTAAAAGGTATTGGAATAATAGTTATCAGTAATAATTATAATATATTACAGTGAATGTAACCTGTTTAAATCTCATATTACTGTCTTTAGTCACGTCTCCATGGAGACGAGCTGGAGACGTCCCGCTCCCAGTAAAGTTAAAGTCAGGTCTGAGCAACCGCTCACAGCAAAGGCTCTCGTTTGTTTGGACATTTATGATGAAAATATCAAGTCAAACTGATTAGACCCAACACTGACCTGAGAACGGAGAGTTGACAGTGAGGACTCTTCAGTCCAGAACACAGCGCAGACACTGAGGAGTCACTCAGATCATTATAACTCAGATCCAACTCTCTGAGATGGGAGGGGCTGCAGCTCAGCGCTGACGCCACCACTTCACAGTGAAGCTCTGAGAGGAAACAGCCTCTAAACCTGTAACAGATGTTAGAGTCACATGTGTGTGATTATAACGTGTGAGTGAAGCTTCTGTCTGTGACTGAGGACTCACACAGCCTTCCTGCAGTTCCTCACCGCTGGGATCAGTCTCCGTCGACCCTCATAAGACGTGTTGTATTTGTTTATTTCCAGCTCCTCCAGGACCTGCTCTGACATCTGCAGCATGTAGGCCAGAGCCGAGCACTGGATCTCAGAGAGTTCCTCCTTAGTTCCACCTCCAGACTTCAGGAAGTCCTGGATCTGCTGCTGCACAGACTGGTCCTTCAGCTCCATCAGACAGTGGAAGAAGTTGATGCTTCTGTCGGGAGAGACTTTCCCTGAGTTCATCTTTTTAAGGTTTTAATGACTTCTGTGATTTCTGATTGGTCCATTGGACTCAGCAGAGCTCCTAAAAGTCTGTGGTTTGACTCCAGACTGAGGCCATGAAGGAACCGCACAAACAGGTCCAGGTGGCCGTTTGGACTCTGCAGGGACTTTTTAAGAGCTTTTATGAGGAACTCATTTGGACTTGAGATGGTTCCATCACCTCCACCAAGACACTCTTCATCCTCCTCATCGTCCTCATCCTCTTCCTCCTCATCATCCTCATCCTCTTCCTCCTCATCATCCTCATCGCTGCTGTCACTTCCATAAAGAAACTCCGTGACCACCTCCTGGTTGTTCTCAAAGCAGTGGTGCAGGTAAACGGCTGCCAGAAACTCCTGCACGCTCAGGTGGATGAAGCAGTAGACTGACTGGTTGAAGACACTCTCTCGTTTGAAGATCTCAGTGCAGAGTCCGGAGTAGACCGAGGCCTCGCTCAGGTCCAGACCCACCTGCTCCAGGTCTTGTTGGTAGAACATGATGTTTCCTGTCTGCAGATGCTCAAAGGCCAGTCTCCCCAGCTTCAGGAGCAGCTCTGTGTCGGCCTCTGTCAGCCCCGCTGTCTCAGACCTGACCTCCGTTTGTGTCCGTTTGTACTTCCTCTTCCTGTGCGTCTGCACCAACAGGAAGTGTGCGTACATGTCTGTGAGGGTCTGGGGCAGTGGTCCGCTCTGATGGGTTCTCAACACGTGGTCCAGGACTGTGGAGGTGATCCAGCAGAAGACTGGGATCTGGCTCATGTTGTGGAGGCTGCGGGAGGTTTTGAGGTGGGACAGGACTGTTTGAAGCTGCTCTTCATCTGAGAACCTCTTCCTGAAGTACTGCTCCTTCTGTGGGTCAGTGATGAAGCCCCTGACCTCCGTGACTCTGTGCACGCACCGCGCTGGATCTGATGGCCGCCGCTGGGCGGGAGGTGATCCATATAAGGGCGTGAGGAAGCAGAGCGCCTCTAATGAGGTTCACCAACAGTACGCCCACCTCTGTCCTCTGTGTGACCTCAGAGATGAGCTCACAGCTGAAGTCCAGAGACAGTCTGCTCTCATCGAGGCCGTCAAAGATGAACAGGAGTTTACAGATGGACAGAGTGTGGGCTGTGAGCGTCTGTGGGGCAGAGAAACATTTAATTTCAACTTAATCTCTTTCCAAAACTACCAAACATTCAATAGTTTTATGGATTTTAACCCTTTAAATGCCAGCTTTATTTTTTAAACTTTACAAAAAGTCTAACTAAAAACCGAAAAACTTGAATATCTTCTGAATAATAAACATTAGAGAGCTGGCTTTGGTGTTTAGAGCCTTGGATGTGTCAAAGTTCGGACTAATATTGATTTGAAGCATTTGTAGTTTTTCTGTAGTGGACGATTCTTTATGTCAAAATGTTCTCGTCTCCATTGACTTCCATTATAAACACTTTCATGACTTCCAGTCTTCTTTGCTCTCCTATCACCATATAAAAGTCATATATTTTATAATGTCGATGTAACCCCCGTTACAAATAAACACTGGTGTAACTGGACAAAACCTGACAATAAATAACCTTATAAATATTCATAAATAACCTAATTAAATATTCGCTTAAAACAGTTAAAAAACTACGTGACATTAAATATATAATTAGTGGGATTTACAATGTTATTATAAAAGTTACATTGTAAACCGTTATCAATATAACTGATTCAAGACGCTCTCAGCGTATGCCCTCCCCCACCTGGCTGAGGCTCAGTCAGCGGCAGGAGTCTGAAAGAGCGCACGGGCGAACAGAGCAGTGCAGCCGTTACGAACAAAACTGACCCAAACTACACCGAAAAGTGATCTTACACACCGTTTGCCTTGCCGGGTTGAGGGAAGAGTGTGTCTACGAGACGTGAAACCTTTGAGAGTAGTCTCGTGTTTGTCACCTGCGGTTAAACGAGGCCGATGCTTTTGCTTGAGATGGCAGAGAGCAAAGAAACGCGTTTGTCGCTGCGGTTAAACGAGGCAGTTACGCTTTTGCCCGAGACGGCAGGGACCAGATAACGGCCAGGTTTTATCCCCACCCCGAGAACACCTCAGTTCTTGGGCTTGGATCGAGTTCTTGGACCCAGGATCGAGTCGAGACCAAGGCGAGCCACCCAACGGAACATTCTCAGGATCAACGGCAGCGTCTCGCGAGGCGCGCGTGGTCCGCATTCCACCAAAGAACCTCACTGACTCCCAGACCAAGGTTTGAGGAGCGTTTGTGGAGTTTTTCCAACGGATTTGAGCGCACGTTAAAGGGCGCCTACATTGAACTCAGAACATATCCACAATTTAAGTTTTGCTAAGTTTTTGGACAATTAGAAGCCATTTTCTTTTTGTTATTGCTTTGCAAGCCAAATTGTTTACTGGATCCTTTTGATAATTGTTTATTATGTATTTAAAGGGTACCTATGGTGTCATTTTTAAAGTGACAAAACGTGTTTGAAAATTGAAAAGAGTGAATAATATAAACCTGAAACCAAGATTAAACTTAAATTAAAGTAATTTAAGAATAGGTTTAAATTAAAAACACTCAAAGTAACTAAATGACCGGTCATAAAACAAAACTTGTTGAAATAAGTGAAACAAGTAAAACATACCTTTTATTGAACTCATCTCAAAAGTTAAACAATATAAAGGTGTAACGGGTAACTAACAGAAGTGCCAGTATTAATGTTTGATGTTTGTCTGTCCTTTTTATTGTCTATGTAAAGTAAATTGCCGGCTTTTCCATTTAAACTTATTGACTTTGGCTCTCATTTTGGATTACACACCACTCCTTTCGAATCTAGAACTGGTCCATACCCTACAGTCCTTTGCCTAACAGCGTAGGTGTTACATCAGCATTTCATTTTGAACAACAAGAGTCAGATTTGACATTTTGACTGTATGTTTTCAGTTTGGACTTTGTTCCTATTGTCGGCAGGTGAATGAAATTGTGGTATTTTCCCAGTGAATATAATGGGGCCTTGGCAGAACCTGGGACTTTTCTGCCATAAAACTTCAGATTTTAAATCTCACTGCAATAGAGGAAAAAGTAACATATCTGTGATGTCAGTGTTTCATTTTGAAGAAAAGAAGTTGAATTTGACATTTTCACTGCATTTCAGAATGTTCCACTTTTCTAACATTGTACACAGATGCATGTATCTTCAGTCAGCTTATACTGAAGCTGTGCCCGAGGGGAAACTATAGGATTTGTTGGCCTTTGTGTTTCCTATAAAATATATGAATAATTTTAAAATTAACAAGTGATTTATCAACAATAATGTTTAGTGTGAAGATTCTTACAGTTTAGAAATCTTAGACACTAAAAAAGCTCAGTGGGAGCGTCACAATCAGTGGTTAGTTTTGAAGCAGAAAAGTCTCTGTTGAAAACGAGGCCATGTTTGTAAACCTGAGGGAAACACGAGAATAAATCCAGACTGCAGCTCTTTGTCCAGGTTATTGTGTGTTGAGGTCACTTTCAGCTAATTCATATTTTAACTTTTTCTTTTTGTATTTACTTGCGTTGACGATCGAAGACAAGCGGCAGGAGTGAGGCCGGTGAAACACAGACCGCTCGACAGACACCACCACATTTTTACATCATTTCATCATGTTTTGTTTCTACTGAATCGAACATCAGACTTTTCTGCTCAGTTACTCAGTACTCGAGTATCATTCTCCACAGGTACTTTTTACTATTTTAGCTGCACTACACAGCTCTGCACTTGTGATTCATGTTATTTCCTCATATGAACTGATTTTTTAGCTGGAGTAAAAATGGTAAAACGGTCTCAGCTTAAAGTGCTTTACAGTAAGAACCTTCAAAGAAGGTACTTGAGTCATCTTCTGTACTCGGTACAGTACTTATTTACAGTAAGAACCGCTCACCCTCCACTCTCTCATTCATTCACCAGTGTAACAGACACTGGAGTCAAGTGTCTTGCCCAAGGACATAAGGACAGCCGGGATTCTAACCCCGGACCTTCCGATGATGAGACGACCTGCTCTACCGACTGCACCACTGTCCAGAATATAAATCTACTTTGATCTTATTGGCTCCTGATAAAGGACTGGGCGTGGCCTCTTTTACCTCCACACTGGTTTAGTTTGTGCTCAGAGCCACTGAATGTTGAGCTTTATCTTCACATTCACAGCACAATTAAAGACTCCGACTGAACCGACCGAGACCTGGCTTTGGACTCGTTTATTTGTTCAGACCAAAAGTCCTGCTGGGCGTTAACGCTGACTCAGTTTGAGATGAGTGGGAAGTGTTTGAGTTCATTTCAAATGTAACGAATGGAGCAGGTGAGAAGACTCCAACAGTAAATGATTCACAAACTGTGACTAACTCATAAAGGTAAAGCTTTATATAAATGAGAGTGACCTGTGGATCCAGCGCTGGATGGAACACTTGGATCAGCTCCATCAGACTGTAGCGCCCCCTTCTGACCAGGTTCATCTCTCTGAAGGACAGTGGCACCACCAGCTGCAGCTCCTGGTTCTCTGAGCCCTGGGCCCAGTCCAGACAGAACTTCAGGACTGAGAAGGTCTTCCCCACTCCAGCCACGCCCACAGTCAGCACGGCTCTGATGGAGCCCTGCTGCAGCGCCCCCTGCTGCTGCTCAGGGGACAGAGCTTTAAAGATGTCCTGGCACCTGATGGTGATCTCCTGGACCTCCTTCTTCATGGACAGTTCCTCCAGAGTCCTCTCCTCGTGTTGGGCTCTGGCCTCTTCACTGAGGCCCTCTGTGATGTACAGCTCAGTGAAGATGCTGTTCAGAAGAGTTCTATCTCCTGATTCTTCACTTCCCTCTGTCACACTCTCACATCTGCTGCTCAGACTCTGCTTATGGTCCTTCAGAACCTTCTGCAGACCTTCACCTGGACACAGAGCTGCACAAATATTACGCTTTTCACATAATTCATTTTCACAAAACGACTAAAGTATACAAAATAACATATTTAACTATTTTAAAGCCAAATTGACACTAAAAACATTCAATGTCCCCTTTTCCATATATTTGGACTGAAAGTGGATGAACATTTTAAAACACCTCCAGTCTGTCTCTCACTCATAGGATTATTTGTCCAAACTCTTGAATGAAACCTTAAAGTCTGTCCTTACTTTGCAGCTCGGTGTTTTCCGTTTCAGATCCAGGGTGGAGCCGTCGGAGCCTGAAACAGAAAAGCTGTCACTGTCCTCGTCTTACATTATACAACAGTCTTTCAAATGTCTAGTCCGTGCTGTGAGCAGGGCCGTAGCCAGGATAATAAAAATACTAAGGTCCGGATAATTCTTTAAACCGGGGGTCTGGGAGTTCTCCCCCAGGAATTTTTTAAAGATTCAGATGTAATTTCCTGTATTTTAAGTGATCAAAACCACCTTCATCTCATCCTTTAGCTGTTTTCAAAAATTGCTTTTTGTTGCTCTTTTGGAGACCGTTTGGGAACAGCAGGAAGCCTGAGTGAATGTAGTGAGTGAGTGGTTGGTGGTGGCGGGAGGGGCTGATGGCGCAGGCTGGTTGCCTCGCTTCTATCAATCTACCCCAGGGCAGCTGGGGCTACAATAGTAGCTTACCATCACCGAGTATGGAGTGAATGAATAATGCATGAAATTGTAAAGCAACTTTGAACGTCTGAAAAAGCGCTATATAAGACTAATGCATTATTATTATTTTCCTGCTTATTATTACAGCTTTACTAAATAACAGCATTTCCCAGTTTTGGAACAGTTTGGTCAAACAACAAACCAAAGCAAAACTTAACCCAATTCTTTACTCTAACAGCTTCATCAACCCTCACCTCTCAAGCTCACTCACTCTCAGATTAAAAAATGCAACTTTAATATAAAGCTTTATTTAAACAGCTATTTCAAAACCAACAACATTCTTGTCTAGACCTGGACTGATCGACACTAGGACTAAATCAGAATCAGAATAGGTTTTATTGCCATTGTTATGAGCAGGTTCACAACTAGGAATTTTACTCGGACTAAACCAGGACTATACAGGACTGGACTGAGTGAGACTACAGGACTAAACCAGGACTATACAGGACTGGACTGAGTGAGACTACAGGACTAAACCAGGACTATACAGGACTGGACTGAGTGAGACTACAGGACTAAACCAGGACTATACAGGACTGGACTGAGTGAGACTACAGGACTAAACCAGGACTACACAGGACTGGACTGAGAGAGACTACAGGACTAAACCAGGACTATACAGGACTGGACTGAGTGAGACTACAGGACTAAACCAGGACTACACAGGACTGGACTGAGAGAGACTACAGGACTAAACCAGGACTATACAGGACTGGACTGAGTGAGACTACAGGACTAAACCAGGACTACACAGGACTGGACTGAGTGAGACTACAGGACTAAACCAGGACTATACAGGACTGGACTGAGTGAGACTACAGGACTAAACCAGGACTATACAGGACTGGACTGAGTGAGACTACAGGACTAAACCAGGGCTATACAGGACTGGACTGAGAGAGACTACAGGACTAAACCAGGACTACACAGGACTGGACTGAGAGAGACTACAGGACTAAACCAGGACTACACAGGACTGGACTGAGAGAGACTACAGGACTAAACCAGGACTACACAGGACTGGACTGAGAGAGACTACAGGACTAAACCAGGACTACACAGGACTGGACTGAGAGAGACTACAGGACTAAACCAGGACTATTAAGGACTGGACCTGGTCTGGACTTGGACTGAATGAGACTAGACAGGATTAATGTCAAAACCCAGTGTGTCAAACTTTGAAATAAACTTTAGTGAGACCCATGGATGCAGCTGCACTTTCTCTCTCCCCGTCTTCTTTGTGATTCTCTCTCACGTTTTGCTGAACCTGAGGCGGGGCATCTGCATCTCTTTCTCCTGTGACCCCGAAGACTAACTTGCTTTGCTTGATCCTCTTCATCTCTTTCTTTGTTTCAATGAGGAGGAAATGTTAGGACCAGACAGACTGTGCCACAGAAATAGCCTAGGCCAGTGGTTCCTACACGTGTTGGAGCTGTGTACCCCTGAAGCTTCAGGGACGAGTCATACACCCCTACTTTAACACGAATATCACAACATAAAATATCTATTTAATAAATTATTACAATGAAGCAGGTTTTCCACATTTTTGCTCGCCTGAGTGATGGGGTATTAAAAATGTCTTGTCCTAAATAAATACAAAAATATTAAATGAAAACATCAGTTTTTAATTGTTTTGAAAACGAGGCTGTTGGTGTGAACGGTTAAAGCTGAGTGTTTTGTTTTGTCCCAGTGACCAGCTCATTCTGAACATCAGGCCCCGCCCCCTCGTACTGTCAAACCACTGGTATCTACAAATGTGAATGCGCTGGTTTAAGCTCTCATTAAAGTGAAGATCATTTATACGCAGGACATTACAATCTTTGCATGTGACAGATACAAAGCCACAGGTTTAGAGGCAGAGGAGGAGACACTTCTCCTTCCTCTCGCTCCTCGGATCAGAGGAGTCTCCATCAGTCTGACGGTGCACTGGCTCCTCTCTCTTTATGACAGATAGTAAAGAAATTGCAACTCGATCAAATTTTGTGGCGGTTCATGCTAAAGGCGCTGCTGTTGTAGCAGGGCTGACGCACAGACTCAGCCGCGCTCTCGGCCTCCGCGGAGTTTTACGCACTCGGGTCCAAAGCGGCTCTTGAGGTTCGGTTTTAGAGTGGACTCATTTAGGTCCAGAACAAGCTCATCTGAATTAGAGGCTCTTCCACCTGTATAAGCGCGTGATCACAACATTCATTTGCGCAGTAAAGGATTCATTGTGTCTAAAATAAAAAGCTAAAATTGTACCGAGGTCCGGACCTCGGTGACCTCAATGGTAGCTACGGCCATGGCTGTGAGTAAAGTCTTTAGTGGACAGTGACTGACGTCTGCAGCCCGTGGTCTGCTCCTCAGAGCTGCCAGGTCTTTACTGCAGTTCTGTCAAACCGAGGTGTTTCAAAGCTCATCTCCATGACAACATTTAAAACACCTGCAGGAGCTCAAGAGGGCGGAGCTAAAATACTGAACATAGATCAGAACAAGACGTGTTTGAGCTTCTGCCTCAGGACTTTGGAGCCTCTGAAATACAGATGGATTTTGAGGAACTGTAATTCCTGAACTCTTCTCTGAGTTTGAGATGTAAATCCTCACATTAAAGCTCAGTCACTGTCCCATTATTTATGGAGATCATTTTACACCACATTAAGCTTTTCTCACCGTGAGTCTGGAGCAGGTTCAGGACTGAAGTTTGGAGGTTTCCCTTTAGACCAGTCACTCTTCATGGACAGAGCGGACACTGAGGCTGTAGATCTGCTTCTGTGGAGAGAGAAGGTTTTTCAGCCTGAGACACGTGAAGCTGGATTTATGCTGAGCTTCAGGAGCAGCAGGTTTCTGTTGGACGTGCCTTTAGTCAGAACGTCACAGTGGCAGTTTGTGTTGGTGTGGAGGCAGTGTTTGGAATAACGTTTTAAAGAACAGCGTTAGGTAACAAGGTTATTTTTCAGTAACAGAGTAATTCATGACTCTCCCCGTCGTTACAACGCCGTTATCGTTACAATTGGACTGAATGAGCGCCGCGGTGTCAGCTCACACAGCAGGAGCAGTGAGAGGGTGGGCGGAGTCTCACGCTGCTCCAAAAACAACGTGTGTCCCAGACCCGCGGCTCGTCCTCCCCACAGCGCGGCCGCGGGGGAGAATCCAGTTGGTGATCATTGATCTGTAGTGTTGGAACTTATTTTTAACCCAAAGACGCAGAATCTTCTTCCTCTCTCCGCTCCAGAGTCACTGCAGGGCAGGCCTGTGCAGAGGGGGGGGGCTTGAGCACCCGCCCCTTTTGCTCCATGCCCCTGAAGGGCCCTTTTCCCTCCATACCTTTTATTTATTTGTATTATAGTTTGTTTATCCAAAGCTTTACCACGGTCCTTATCATTGCTTTGTCCCAATAAGCCTTATTAGCTTATATTACTAAATTAAATCAGAAATGTACACGCCCCTCGTTAGCCCCGCCCACCGGCCCTGCAGCAGAGAGCGGCGCTCAGAGAGAGGAGGAAGTGAGAGCAGAGGCCTCTCCTGCACAGAACATTGATCTCCACACCTTGTGCTTCAGATCGCTCTCTAATCGAGGAACAATGAGGTCAACAAGTCGACAGTTTATGATCTAAAAATAAACCTTGTGTCAGACACGAGCGCCGTTTATCACGGCTCAGCGCCGCATCCTCGCCACGTATTTGTGTCACAATATTTCAGCTCTATGTTCTCTTAAAACAACGTGAAACTCACGGCCAGACATTCTCAATAGTTTATGTCCTTTTCTTAAGCCCCTGTTTTCAGCAGATGCCCCATGCAAAGTACCCACTAGCAAAAGATACTGGCAAAAAATAGTATTAATAAACTGAAATAATAATGGCAGTTGGCTTTCCCCAAATCTATATGTTTAGCTCCTATAGCTCCTTTTACTTTTGTAAATAAATAAATAAATGTGATTGTGATAAGGATTTAAGAGGAGCGGGAGCGGTTGGTTTGTCAGCGGTCGCGGGGGGAGGAGTTTTGAGCCCCTGCCCCTCTGTAGCTCTCTGCACGGCCCTGCTGCAGGAAGCTAACTTTCTGTTAGGGCAGTTAACCTTATATTTGCTGATGATTGTTTTACGTTTTGCCTGATGAATGAACGGAGAGACTTGCACAATGCCTGTAACGTCTGCCCTGATCGTTGGCACATGTTTCTTTTACTCCTGTTCCTCCTCATTCTCTTTGAATACTGTTCAGTCACAGAGCCCCCCCCCCACTCTACCCCCATTCAGTTACTATGAACATCTCTGACATGATAGGACATAAATACACCTCTGTCTGTTCTACTCATTCACACTGACTTTTGAAAACTGCTAAAAAAAATAAAAAAATTCTTTAATATATAGAAAGTTTTTTTTTTACAGTAACGCAAATAGTTAGTTTCCCTGGTAACGAGTTACTTTCATTATAGAGTAATTCAGTTACTAACTCACTTAGTAACAAGTAGTGAGTAACTATAACTAATGACTTTTTTAAAGTAACGTTCCCAACACTGTGTGGCAGTGATGGAGAGGTCTGAGGCTGAGCAAACAACAACATTCTTTTACTGACATCTGAAATATGTAAACCACGTTTGAATGAATTCATGTCCCAACTTTGTGGAAGTTCATCTGAGCCAGAGTGGGGGGCGTGTCCCGCCGACTGTGGGCGTGTTTGTTTGAGGCGCTGCTCTTTAAGAATGTCATGAATTCATGGGATTTAAACTGTCCTTAAATCTAATTTGTAGGAAAGAAGTTTTCTTTTAGAGGTCGACCCATGTGGGTTTTTCTGAGGCCGATGCACCAGTGATGTTTTTGTCTGATTTGTCCAAACGTCTGGTCCTTTAACCTGTGTATGAAGATTCTAAACTGTAAAATGTGTTGAACTGTGACAGCAGGGGCGCTGTATGACGGGCATAGGGCTGATTTATTCAGGACATTCATGTTTAGTCGGTTCTTCAGAGGAAGCTCGTTTGAAACACAAAAATCAGCAGATTCCAAAACAAAAAAACGCTCTGAAGTGTCTACTGGTTATGAAACGCAAAAGTCTGTCACATAAAACATAAACTAGACGAATAAACTTGTGACTGATTTTCACCGCGATGTTTCTCTGCTCATGAGGCTCATTTTAAAGCTCTGACGGAGCTCTTTCCACAGCAAAAAGAGGGAAGTCTCCATCACTTTCAGTTCAGGGGATATCGGCCTTTAATTGGCGTTAAATCGACCGATAGTCGAAATTGAAAAATATCCAAACATCGGCCCGATATATCGACCGACCTCTACTATTGTTAGAACGCAAGTTTGTGGGAAATTGTCAAAATTCTGGTCTAAAACACATTAAAATGCTGTTTTGGCTGAAATTCTACCAATTTTTGTTAAACGTTTCCCATTTTATCCACAGCAAAATCTCCCTCATTCTTCTGTTTGAAAGAATGTTTGCAATCTGAACAGAAGTTGTTTTATTAAAGATATAGAATTTGAGCTTTTGTATAAAAGACTGTCTCACCGTGAGTCTGGAGCAGGTTCAGGACTGAAGTGTGGAGGTCTGTGTTTAGACCGGTCACTCTTCATGGACAGAGCGGACACTGAGTCTGTAGATCTGCTTCTGTGGAGGAAATAATCTGGTTTAGCTTTGTCTAAAAACACACTGATCTTTGAAGGAGGTGAAGGAGAGACACTGAGGCCAAACATAAACTTTCAATTGGAAACAAAAACATAAAAATCTAATCTTCACAAAAACATGTTTAATTATTCACTGATTCAGTATTTCTCACAGATTTATTACAGACTACATACTTTTCAGGTTTGGACTGAAATATAGTTTGAAGTTTTTTCAGACATTTTTTAATATCTATTTCCTGACTGATTTATTGAGGTTTTAAGTTCAAAAACCAAGGCTAAATTAATCGTTTAACAGATGTTTCCACTAAAAACAGCTTATTTTAAATGATACATTTAAACCTGGCTCGATCCATTAGTCTCTAAAAATATGGGGAATTTGGGGCATTTTTAGACATAAAACGCCTTATTTTTCACATGAAAACATGAAATTACAAACACCTTTTTGTCTCATATTGATGCCTTTAATCTACAGCAGAAGTTTCACATTAACACCTTTAAATGTAAAAAGTTTCCCTGTTCACCTGCATCGTCTCGCCTTAAAGTGGATAAGAAACGACTGAACTCACTTTGTCCCATCGAGCTGTGGCTCAGTGCTGCCCCCTGGAGGCTGAGAGCCACAGGACTTTGTTTCCCTTTGGCCCATTTCCTCCGAGTCTCGGCCTGTGGGTGAATCAGAGCCACAAACACAGATTAAAGCTCATTCATGTGAACACTGGGGTTTGTCCCTGTGATTCCACATCTTCCGCTCCTCCTAAATGGCTGCGACAGGGTTAACGCCCACCACCTCCTCTTCAGTCCGACCCGGGCCTCTCCACCGGTGCTGCGGCTCCAAGTGAGCAACGAGTTTGAGAAATAAAACAAACAAAAAAAGAGTGGACGATGTGGAAAGTTTCTGAACATTGAAAATAACACATTTGCTGCGGAGGTCGGAGTGGAACACGGCAAACACGGAGAGAGTGGAATCTGGGAAGATTCAGCACAGCAGTAGTTTCCCCATAGGGCACTTTTGAATCCCCATAATGCTTTGCGGCAAAAGCAGGTTCCGGTTCTGGCGCGTCAATAGAAAGCAGCGTAAACAAAGCCAGAGAAGACGGTATTTCCATAAAACTACAACGTTTTTGTGCGCGTAAGAAAAAGAAAAGTAGGCCGTGCGGTTCATAAATGTTGTTAGTGGTTCTCTTGACAATATTCTCTCTAAAAACATAATGATTGAAAGCATAAGAAACAGCCCCCCCTGGTGTTCACGTCACTGCACTGTAGAAAAGTGGTTCAGCTGAGGAGTTACAGCTCTTATCAAAGCGTATCACCACTTTATCGTTTGAGAGGTGCTTACTGTAATCATTCACTTTAGTCGAGGCACTTTTATAAAGCATTTTGACAAACAGGTCGATAGTGTGTTTTTCATCTTTGTCTTTTATCCAAAGCAGCAGCGGCATCAGACATTTATCGAAGATTCTTTTTCCAGGATGGGGAAGGTCAGTCGTTCTCTGATTGGCCAGTCTCTGACATCAGCAGCCGATGAGAAGTGGAGCTCCAATCATGACATCACCTCCTCAAGACAACGCTCTCTTAACTTCTGAACCCCCGCCTTTACTGAGCACATTATCTCCAGCTTTACCCAAATCTAAAAGCTTCTCCACTGGAGCTTAGAGCCTCATTTGAAAGCTAAGACCTACACCACTCTTCTAAGCTTCTTCCTTGTTTTTGAAGGCATGTGGTCCTAAACTTTAGATCAGCTGCAAAAACTATTTCAGTGTATTTGTTGTTGTCAATAAAAGCTTTACTCCATGTTTTGTCTGACTTTCTTCTTGTTGCACTGAACCGTTTATCCCCCGGTCCTAAACCTTTGATCAGGACTGTATTTCTCTCTTCGAGGCTGAAGTGTTTGTCTTATTTAGTTGAGTGACTCCAGAGTCTCTGCTTTTGAAAAGTTCTTACCGTTTCTCTGTGAGTTCACGTGGTCCGTCCTAGAGGAGAGTGAACAAAACACAGAGTCAGACAGAGATCCAAACGGCCATAGAGTCAGATCAAAGTGTCATAAACCCGGGTTAATCCTGTCACTGTGGAGAGTAAAGGCCGACGCTGCAGGAGGAACAAACACAACTGTACAGACGTCAGTGTCAAACTTCTTATTGTTTTGGTTCAAAAGTATCAAAACACTGGGGAAAAGTAGAAAAAGTTTGGAAGCGACTGAGAAAAGCCTGAGATGGAGTCGAGCTGCAGAGACACTGGAGAGAGAGCCCTGGATTAAACCGACAGCAGAAAAGTAAATCTACAGCACGTTTCTGACAATAGTTCTACAATCCTTCATCGTGTTCCTCATTTGTCTTTGTTCTACTGCAGATCATTATTGCCTCTGACGCCTTTTTCCACCAAGCTGCGGGTTCAGAGCTGGAATAACAGGAAACTCTCTCCTCTTTACATAAAACCACAGCAGAGTTATGACTTATTCTCGCTCTTCAAGTCCCTACACACTTACATTTGAGTCTAAATCAGGCTCACAACAAGCGACAGCAACAAAGATAAAGAGTTTCACACAGAGGACAGGTTTATAGTGTCTTAAATTACAAGTTAAAGTGGTAAACACTTTGTGGCTAATCATTCACTAACAGGCTTCATTATAGTTCATAGTGTGTTTGTAAAGGGAGGGCTCATGAGGCTCACACAGATCATCACACTCACAATCAGATATAACAGACTATCTTTTCCCTTTATTTGAGTGTAAAAACTCTCTTCATGGACTGGTTTCTCAAATCAAGGACAAATTGATGGATTTAAAAAATGTTTTCTTATTTCCAGATTATTACGCTAAAACTCCATGTCCCAAAGTGATGTCCAGTAAAAGTTTGAAATGTCTCAATGTAATAAGCTCCGCCTTAATACTGGCTCCATCCGTTACTCAGATGATGTTGTTACAAATATAGATATATGTCCATTTTAATACTAACACACCTTATTTCCAAATGAAAACGTTCAATGACAGAAATAGTCATGTGATTTGATCAGTAATCTACAGGGAAACTTTCTTTGAATTAAACCCTATACAGCTGCAGCTTTTGTTACACTCCGGAAGAGGCCTGGGCGACCGAGAGCTCACACAGTCCTGGAACAATGTGGGACACCGAGCGGGAGCTAACTTCACTCAGGTCTCAGTCATGGTCAGACGGTTTCACGTAAATAAAGTGAAATGAAAGTTTATATGTGGTAGTTTGATACGGAGTCGTCTGACACTCTGTTCAGGCTGCTCAAACTATCTACGCTACTTTATTATAACCTTCACTGGCTGGTCATGTGACTGGAGCGGATGAACTCCTTTTCAAACACGTAAGTTACATATCAATGTATGAGTGGCGCCGCCTGCTGGTCGGGGCGCCACAATAACTCTTATTCTCACATCAACATACAGAGGGTCTATCATGGCAGAATAGAATAAATAACCACTTTAGACGAGTTATTTACTCTGTCATTGTGCAAAGTCAATCAATAAAAGCAGACATTACCTTTGTGATCAACTGGCCACTTCACTGGCCCCTCCCTCTTTATCCTTTTATTAAAGGAAGGAAACAAAACAAAAGAGCAGAATCAGAATCAGAATAGTTTTTATTGCAGATTCACAAACTAGGAATTATTCTTGATGTGGATGTGCAACATAAAACATATAACACCTATGGCTCATAGTGTGTTTGTAAAGGGAGGGGCTCATGAGGCTCACATTTCCTCTAACACCAAAATAAGAGCGACTGACAAAGAGAGTTCATCACATTTCTTTGTATTAGCTTTGTTTCCTCCATTCAGTCCCACGGTTTATCACTGTCCCCGGTTCAATCAATAAAAAGGACAGAAATACTGTTTTAATCTCAAGATGGCCGCCGTGTTACTATGACCACGTCCATCGAGAGTTTTCTCAAAGATCCTACTAAGCCACTGGTTTACGCTTCTGCACACGTTTTAGGAATGACTGAAGGAGTTTAAACACAATGATCTTTGCCACAGTTTGAAACAAAGGTGAAAGAGTTCTTACCTTCTGTCTGTGTCCTGAAGGAGAGAGCAGAGGAGTGGAATAACACGGCACAGTTTATCACACAGGGTCAAAGTCTAGGCTTTATAATATTTGACTGGCTGCTATAATTAAAGGAACACGAGCCCACAGAAACAACAGGAATCAAAGAAGCATCAAGTCAATCCAGTAATAATCATGATACAGTCAGTGCTCAGACCACAGACTCACACAGAGGAGAGGGTCCACAAACACAAATACTAAAAACATGAGGACAATTTACTCTGGCAGACTTTATTCTTATACTTTATAGGCTCAATAAACCAACTGTAACATAACTTAAACCTTTAACTAACATTCAGCTTTACCCAAATCCATAAAGTCACAGCCTCTGTTGAAAGCTAAGTCCTACAAAACTCATCTAAATGGAGCTTTTTGATTGTGTTTTTGTTTCTCTTTTGTTGCGTTTGAATCCTCGTTTCTTCAGTTTTTCTCATTTTCCTGCACATCTGTAAATGCACTCACACTGTTGTTCATTGTCAAATTGTTGTTGTCTTTATCATAGTTTACCTTATAATCTTATGCTTAGGGCACTGGGGGTCTTGAACTGTTGGACAGATTTAAATAGAACCTGTAAGATCAAATGGATTCAAGCATGTCTCAGAAATCCCCACTCATTATGGTGTCTTATCCCCGTTCATATCTTTAAGGAAGTTGCAGGTTTACACTTTATGTTATAATTGATCTAAACTGCCTTTAAATCTGTCTACTTTCTACCAACAGGCTTTGCTGCATTGAAGTGTGTCATCAAACCCTCATCAAACCATCATGTTGAACAACCAACATGTATTAAAACGGAACAAATCATTGTATTTTAAGAAATGGTTCGATAAAATTCATATTTTCATTGAAGATATTTGTGAGAACGGGAGAGACATTATGAAATATGGACATTTTATAAATCATTATAGTTTCCCTGTAACAGTAAGAATATAATGGCCTGGTCAAAAGTATTTCAGGAATCAAAGAGTTAATGAAAGGCAAAACAAAATGATTTATTCTTTATCATTTATTGTATATATGAAACCCCTACTTACTATGTTATTGATGCACATTTCCTGTCTTTTATTGCACACCCTGAGTGTTTTTCTGAGAGCTGATTTAACAAGTGAATTTTTCCATCGTGAGATCAATAAAGGATGATCTTATCTTAACTCATCTGAGAGTCGCAAAGTACTCGGATACATCAAGAAAACCTCAAACGTTTATTCTTCCACTGCAAAACAGTCTGAAATTTATGAAAGACCTTGAATCATACGAGCTACAAAAAACATATGATTTTAAGCTGAATTATCCAAACATAATAACCTATTAGAACCAGCCCAACTGGAAAAGGAAAGTCATGGTGAATGTATTTATTGTTTTAGGTACATTTCATATTCATAAAGTAAAACTATAGTTACCCCCTGTTTACACTATTCTTAAATGTATATGAGATCTCTAAACAAAGAAATGGATTAAAATATGAAATGTATATGATGAACTCTTCACATAATGTTTGTGCTTTTGTTTCATGTGTGTTGGAGATCTGCATAGTGACAGGCACCGTGTCAGCCTGGAACTCTCACCTGCACCAACGCCGTCTTTTTCAAATGCTGTGATGTCACGTGACCGTAGACCTGTATTCATATACTGAAGGTCTTTCATGCTTTTCCCTCGTTTGCTTTTGTCGCTGTTATTATTTGGCTTTGTTGGTTTGTTTGTTTATCCTTTGTTATTGTTTGGACCTCTTGTGTTGAATTGTAATCCTCCTTGGTTCATATGTTTATTATTTGAATGTATTTGGAACAGTTTGTGTTGCAGGGCCTCGTGCCATACGTCACTATTGGTTGTTTCTCTTTTTGGACCAAAGCCTTGGAAGGAAGTGCGTTTGGAGGAACTGCCTTCAACACCAAGGTGAGGAACCTTTGGGAAACAGCCACAGTGAGACGCTCACTCTGTGTCTAATCATTTATGTTTGGAGCAAATATCCTTCAAAGTAAATGAAAGTCACGTTTAAAGCTTTACAGCGTCTGTATTATCTCTATAAGACAATAAGAATGAACTGTCTACGTTCTGAAGGATCTTTGTTTCCCTCTCACGCAGCAGCAGCAGGTCTGCCCCGTTACTAAAGGGAAATATCTTTCTTTCTTCTTGTCTGTGCACTTTTCCTTCTAACGGTTTAGACCTGGCTCAGACCTGCTCTCTCTGATCATTACAAAGCTTTAGTAAGTGATTCTTTTCTCGCTTTAACGTTTGTACTGAAGCAGTTGTATGTATTGTATGTATTGTTTATACATAGTATTTTTTTAAGAACAAATAAAATTTTCTGGTAGCTAAAGCTTCCCCTCATTGGAATCAGGAGAGAAGCCTTAAAATGCATCATATGTGGGTCTTTCTACCGCCAATCCAACTTTAGTTAAAACCAATAATAAGCCAACTGCTCCACAGAGCGATATATATAATATTGTTGTAATAATAGATCATTACAACAGGCTTTCAATTCCACACAGTCCACGTGGCCTCCTCCAGGAATTGAACCTGGAACCTCTGACACTGTGAGCTAGAATCATAACCGCTATGATTACAAAATCATTCAATAAAGTTCAACCTCGAGGATACTTTTAGTTGTCTTATTTTAGTTTTTCATGCTTCTGCTCATTTGTTGTGTTCTGGTGCAAGTCAAGATGGAAGCCAGAGAACAGCAGAAGAAGACCGTTTTATTGTGCACTGCCAACTAGTGGCGAACTAGAGATTGCACTTTATTCTAGTTATAGGTGGTTGCCTCAAGTGTTTCCCTACTGTCCCCACATTTCTCTCTGTAGTTCCACATATTTTGAAACTGTTCTTTCCTCGTTATTAGTAAATGGACTCGACTTATACAGAGCTTTTCTCTTTAGGCCCAAAGCGCTTTACAGAAAAGAACCAGTCACCCATTCACTCTCTCATTCATACACCAGTGTACACAGACACTGGAGGTGAAGTGTCTTGCCCAAGGACACAAGGGACAGTGGACAGTGGATAACTCGGACACTTTTGTGTGTCACTTTATTGTGTTTTGTAATGTTGTCAAAGTGTAGAGTTGGCCTCATTTTGATCTTTCTATGTGGATTTTCCAAGTGTGGATCATATGGATAAATAATAAATATCTTTATTATGTTTGATGATATTTTTCCATTATTTATTTGCACGTCACACAAATTGTCCCACTTTTTCTACTTCTCTAGTTTTTACACAATCTAAACAACAAATAAACACATTCAAAGAACATCAGGAAATGACTATTATTTATAAAGCATGTCCTCCTCCTCTAGTGAAGGTGTAAAGTTGTGTAAACAGACTGTGTGAATGTAAACTCCCACAGCGCCCCCTTGTGGTGTTTGTAGAGAGATGGGCGGAGAACTTTATTCCATGACTTTACATTAGAATTTGGCAGATCAATCACAAAACGGCCTCCACATTTACCACAGAAACAGTTTCCACATCTACAGTTTGATTATAGATCTGAGCTGAAACGGTTCATGTGGGAACTGAAAGGAGCTCTTATGACTGGTTTGTTGTTGTAACGCTGCTGCAGATGAAAGATTTATCACAATATGAATCCAAATACATGATTAATATGTGAGACGCCTTTGTTAACGCGTGTGACTCACTTTTATTGTCGTCACTTGTTCAATCTGTGGCAGCGTCGTCAAAATGGGCTCATTTTGGATTTAACACATTTATATTTCACAAAAACCTTCTATTAGGGGAGGAGAGAAAACAAACCGTTTCCTTCAAATATCAGACATTTTGGCCATTTTTATGCAGAAAACGCTTTATTTTATATGAAAACAAAATGTATCTTTTATCAATAATGTTCAGCAAAAGTTTCAAATTGATTTCTCTACATTGATCTTTTCCCTTATTCACCTGCAGTGTCTCGCCTTAACGATAAAATAATCAGTGTTTTGTGGCTCTTTATAAAAACAGACAACCATGAACACATTTCTTTTGTCTTGTAGACGTGTCGAGTCTGTTCAGAATGTGGACGTCATGTGTTTATAAAAGCTTCAAACTTCAGGACATTTACATTTGTGTAAACAGCACATTCTAAACATGAAGAAAACAACAATAACATGTAAATTAAAAGAGGGTTTGATTTGATTTTGTCCGACCCGTTTGTAATCACTCTGATGTTGTACAAGTGGAGAATTAGCCTCTTTGCAAACAAACAGAACATTTGCCTCAGTTTATAAATGTACAGCACGTATGAGCTGAGGAACCTTCATTGTTCCTACTTGAGTTACTAGAATAACTTTCAAGGTTCATTTAGAAACACCATGAATGACCTTCTTGACTGTTGCCATGGCAATATCTTTGAAATCAGTGGAATATTTGTTTTGATATTTCTGAACAATCTGTATAAGTTCTTTCTCCTCCACAGGATAAAGAAACATAGAATAAGAGTTTCTTTGAGTTATTGTCTCACTGAGAGAGTCTGTCGGAAAAGGATTTGGAATTTTAGCGCCAATTCAGGTCCAACATTCACAAAAAAGTCGTTAAAACTATCAACTCTTTATTTCATGTCATCATTTTTCTTGTCATTTATATTGAAGTATTCCGGGTAAGTTCTTGATGACTCATTTTTTATAACTTTATTAAGTACCTTCCATATTCCTCTTACATTATTTTTATTGTCCATCAACATTTTTATAACAATCCTTCTTGCACACTCTTATAATATTTGTTTTTATAGTTTTAATATTTTGCTTCTGATTCTTTTGTTCTGCTTTTCACAAATGCTCTATACGTTACATTTTCTTTTTACATGCATTTTCCAAACCTTTATCATCCAAGGACACTTTATTTCTATTTGTCTTTTGTAATATTTTTGGATAGGGCAATTTTTATCATAAAGAAATTCAAATATACCCATAAATACATCATAGGCGCTGTTTGTGTTTCTTTCCATGTTTAGCAAAGCATTAAGTGTTTCTTCATTTCGTCGTCGTTTAAACTGAATTTCATCTTTAGGCCATTTGCTCTTGTAGTCACTGTCATTTACAACAAAAACTGGTAAATGATGGCTTATGTCACTAATTAATAATCCACTATCTTGGTTGTTTTCAGTGACATTTGTAAATATATTGTCTGTTAATGTGGCAGTGTTAATTGTTATTCTGCTGGGTCTGGTCATGTGTGGAAAGAGACTCATACTGTACATTGTGTTTATAAAATCATGGGTTGCTTTGTGGTTGTTTGAATTCAGTAAATCAATGTTAAAGTCAAATGAAAACTTTTTTATGCATTGTATGTGAGAATTCTTCTTCCATCCAATGAGTAAACAATTCAATGCTAGATCCCGGTGCTCTATAAATGCAACTTCTTTCTTTTCTTACTTCAGTTGTTATGCATTCTAATACATCATCAATAACACAGGTCAGGGCATCTACAATCTTAAACTGAATACTGTTATCCACAAACACTCCTCCTCCAGCCTTGTTATTGCGTGCCATGTATTTGAGTTCATAGCCTTCCAAACTGAAATCCACACCTTTAGTTAAATTAATCCAAGTTTCTGAGATGGCAATTATATTAAATGGTGCCTCAAAGTGTTGCAGATAGTTTTTAATATGGTCAAAGTTGGCATAGAGGCTCCTACAGTTGAAATGAATGATTGACAGTTTGTCTTTCACAGTGACATTCTTGTTGTATTGGTCCTCTGTATAATAACTGCAGTGCTTATTAACTGAATAGTAGAAATTGTTATCAGGGTCTAAGTCTTGTTCAAGATCCTTTACATCATGTTCCGTATATTGCAATGACTTTAACTCGAGTTCAGCCAGTTCTGAAATCCTTCCCTTTAAGCCATTATTCAAAGAGGAATGTGTAGTTTCAGCTTGTGCCATAAATCAGAGTTCAAGATTGTACCTGCTTGATGCTGTAGGATGTTCATTGATACTTATCCAGGTCTTCCATTTTCCTGATGACCAAAGCTTTGGCCTCCTCTGGTGATCCGAGAAGCTTTATGAAGACTTTGCAGTTGGAAGTCCAGGTGTTCTGTATCTTGCTGTATCTATAATGATGGACGTGTGAGCGCATCAGGTCCACTTTGTAGGTTGGAGGATGTTGTCGACGGGTGCTCTTCAAGGAAGGGTCCGGTGCAATAATAAAAACAGAAGAGTGACTTGCTGTGAAATGGTCAGAGATCCACGTCTGGAGGAAGCAAAGCACCGAGATATTGATTTAATTGTTTATTTACCGCCTCCTGCTGGAGTTTAACAGGACTCAGCTCTATCAAGGCAAGTTTATTTGTAGAACACAATTCATGCACAAGGCAATTCAAAGTGCTTCACAGTTGAGAAAACAGATCAAATAAAATAAAAACATTAACATAAAAATGAATTACAGTAAAAAGTAAGAAGCAGATAAAATACTGTCATATGCCCGAGTAAAAAGAACTGTTTTCAGCCTGGATTTGAACATTGTCAGAGTTGAGGCCTGTCTCACATCCTCATCTTTTATTTTATTTTATTGAACCAGGAAGTCCCTTGAGATAAATCTCTTTCTGACGGAGACGAGGCCAAGAGTGACATAAAACAAGTAACAAATAAACACAAAAACTATTTAAGTCAGTTCAAGAATAACATGTGACTCGTAGGCTCTCAGACAGGGCAGATTTAAAGGAGCTCATGGGAATGTGTTCCTGAAGCCGGAGACACTTTTCAATATTCCATGACCGGGAGCAGCAGGAAAAAGCTGTTCTGCCCAGTTCAGTGTGGATCCTCGGAACAGAGAGAAGAAGTGGACTATTCAGGACTGTGGAATTACAGAGACAGCTGAGGCTGCATCTTCAACTCCTGCAAACATTTATTCAACATCTATTACGGGTACATCGTGGTAAGATGCCAGCCAAAAAAACCTACTGTGGGTGAGGATGAGTCCTTTGTCACCATGGCTATTCTCACCCAGATGCTGGAACAGCAGAGAGAATTTAAAATGTTTTATACGAGTTATTATGGAGGGAGCAAACAAGAGGATGGATGGCATCATTAAAGATGAAGGAGCTGAAGACAAGCCTGGACTTCACACAGGACAAAATGGAGGAGATGAATTAATACATACAGAACTCGAGGCCAAATTCAAAGCCGTGTTCACAAAACTGGACTACATGGAAACTTTACACAAAAGGAAGAACATAATCATTGAAGGCATGGTGGATGAAAAAGGTGAAAAGATGAATGATTTGGAGCAGAAGGTCCATACATTATTCTCCAATAATCTTGGTCTGGACACTAATGCCATTGAAATGGATTTGGTCAGTTTGAGGAAGGTGGAAGGCCCAGAAGAGGCTCGTCTCCTACGCCTCAAAGATAAACATCAGATCCTTTCTTCAGCAAGAAAACTGAAGGGGACCAAAGTCTTCATCAATGAAGATGTTTCAGCGGCTGTGCTACAGAAACAAAAGGAACTGTGGCCCAGGCTCAAAGCTGCGAGGGAAAGGGGAGACAATGCCACATTCAGGTACGATAAACTTGTTATCTGGCCTAAAGGAAATCAAACTAGAGATGCATAATTGAACAGGCCAGTGTTTTTATACGTACCTGTCTGGTCTTTGAGCCCGTGGAAGAAGTCACTTCTAACTTCACCCCGTTTGGAGCTATAGGAATATACTGGGAGAGGCCAAATGCTCACAACATCTTTGGTCTTTTTGCGAGACTGAGCGCAAACTCGTCTAAGCTCAGGTAAGAACATATCTCAGTAAAGCCTGTTCCTTTAGGCTGGTGGATATAATTTGTACAGAAGAGACAGGAACAGACATGGAGGGGGCGTCGCTCTGTATATTCAAGAAGATGTAGCTGTGCTAAGGGAGGACCTCATGAACTCAGCCATTGAAATGTTATGGGTACGGATTCATATCCCATACACTAAACCTATATTAATCTGCTGTTGTTATAGGCCTAAGTTCTTCTTTTGTTCATCAGTCCATCCTGAAACTAAATGAGGAGCTTAAGTCATAAAATCAAAGTGTGTTATGGCGACTGGACAATTGTTTATAATGTCTTTGTGAATTGTCTTACATCTGTATGTCTTGTCTGTATTTTGTGTTGAACTGCTGAACTGCAAAACAAATTTCAGATCCTCGCATCTGACAATAAAGCATTTATCTATCTAATGCTACTTAGATGAATTATGTGAAACTATTGACAAGGTCTGTGATGAGAGCAAAGATGTTTTTATTTTGGGTGGACTTTAATATAGACTGGTTTTGAAAAAGTTGCCCAATGTATAAGAAATGTTCTTTCATGACCAGTATTTGTCATCTATCTCAGGTTGTTCATCAGCCCATAAGAATCTCCATTAACAATGACAGTGTGAAGAGGTCTACCTGTATAGATCTCATATTCACTAATGCACCTGAGCTCTGTTCACAAGCAGTATCAATGGCTGTTGGTTGTAGTGATCAGAATTTGATTGCTGTAGCGGGAAAAACTAAAATGCCTAAATCAGGGGCTAGGATCATCCAAAGATGTTTTTTAACAGATATTAATCAGATTTTAGACAGACCTGTACTGATGCTGTTTTACAACACAGTCTCACTCCGAAAGCGTCATAAATTGACGAACGGTCAGTCGCCTTATGCGTAATATAGAACGCAAAAGGTCCCGTTTGCGTCTCCAGTAACGCAATGGGTGTGTAATGCATTTGAATGAGAGTCCAGACGCGGCTCATTTGACGATATCGAACAGCTCATAGTATAGAACACGTAGTACAAATTCAGCTCGGTTTAGCCAACTATAAAACAATCAAAATGCAAAAATGACTCGCTGTGTATTTGCAATTACAATAATGCTGAAGAAACATGTAAAATCACAGTCAACACTCGCTTGAATCCCTTGCAAGACAGGCAAAAGCGCATTCAGCACGCATACACAAGCGCAGAACTACAGTATTCATATTTGCGTGAATCTGAGGCCAAACTGTTGTTCATCAAAGCCAAAAAATGATGGATCCAGGACAAACCAAGCCGGACCCAACCCAATCACAAAAACCTCTTCAGGAACTTTTACAATATGGCATTGCATTACAGCAGTACGTAGTTTAAAGCCTTTTCCTTACCTTCTGCTGTCTTAGTGGGACGAGTTCTCCAGTATTTAGTCCCACAAGTGGCGTGTCATGGTCCGGTTTTAATCCATGGCTTGCCGGGTCTTTGCCGGGCTTGTACCCAGCCAAGGTGCGCTCTGTTCGGGTTAGCTTTGAGCTGCGGCCCGCTGGAGTCCCATGGAGGATCGTAACGCCGATTCACACTTCCTCTGCAAAAGTCCTTTGGGTGAAAGTGATGCCAAGCGTCCACGATGATATAAATGTCCTTATGTTTGCCTCGGTCAGCCATTTAAGGTTCAAAGATAAGCATTTATTGATCATATGTTTCGTTAGGCGCCAAGAGACAATAACACGATCAGCTGTTCTGATTGACACCCGCGTCAACCAATGACACGCGTTCAAAACTGTGACGTCACTAAGAAGGCAGTCAATCTATATTTTTTATTGTAAAATATTAGTATTACACTAAACCTGCACTGCTGATACCGACTATAGCATTATTATTATTATTTTTTTGCAGTCTGTTTACTTATTATTATTTACTGTGTACACTTTTTGTCCCCACAAAGTCCTTGTATATAAGATACCACTATTTACTAATTAATTGTTGTTTATTTCACATTTCCTGCCTATTTACACACCCTGAGTGTTTCTAAGAGCTGAATGTAACAAGTACATTTCTCCATTGTGAGATCAATAAAGGCAATCTTTTCATTCATTCATTCATTTTCTTCCACTTGTCCGTTGCCGGGTCGTGGGGGCCGTTGGAGCTGCCCAGGTCACATAGCACCGGCCCCCATGGCTCCTCCTGCAGGTGGTGGGTCCACGGAAGGACGGCCTCACGGTTCAAACCGGGCCTGTTGGTCTCTCCTAGGGGGCTACCAGTGTACGCAGACACTGGAGGCAATGTGGGTGAAGTGTCTTGCCCAAGGACACAACGACAATGTGCACCTTCAGGAGGCGGGATTCGAACCCCCGACCTTCCGATCATGAGACGACCCGCTCTACCAAAGGCTATCGTATCTTATCTTATCTTATTAGCCTTATTTACGTCATTGAGCAGAAGAATCTGAAAGCACATTTAAGGTTTGGATTGGAGGCCTTTTTTATTTTATTTTTAGAATGATTATTTTTATAAATTTTTCAGCAATTAAAGACGGTTTACTTCACACATCTCTTGTATGAAACATGTAACCCCCGCCTCTAATCCGCCACTAATTCCACTGAACACCACGTGACATTAGTCTCCACTCCTGATTGGTCCTGGGTCCTCCGCGGCAGAAATGAATACTCCGTATGCGGAAGGACTGGGGAGCGGCTCCTGTTGTGGCTGGTGGCAGTGAGTGGAGGCGCAGAAGTTTAAACTTACCACTAAATCCACTCGATTCAACAGCAATCCGACTCAGCGGTAAGCTATTTCTATTTATGGCAAAAGTAATCTTACCAATTGCCGCTACTAATTCATGCGTTTTGACGCACAGAAGCGGTTTTGTAATAGCGCGACCTCGCACCAGAGACTCCGTTGATAGATCCGCTAGTTCTGTGATATCTAAGGTATTTATCAGTTTACTCTTTTTAGATTCTGAATTGAGTGCCTACTATTACCGTTTGATTGTGTTGCCTCGAATACGGGTTGGCTGTTTTTTCAGTAGCCGTTTTGATTTATTGTCTGTTTGTGATTGTTTGTTGTAAACACTACACGGATGTGTGTTTATGATGACTGCTACGTAGCTAAGAAATAATGGAATGTGTCATTGAAGTTTTGTACACTGGTTTGATTAATGATTTTATTAATGGATTTATTACCATGTTTGGACACTATGACACCATGAAATTGTGATCTGTTTACCGTAACATGTAGACAGATTAATGCTAATTGCTATTATCTGGCCCTACAGGTCAGGTTTTTGTGATGACCTAGGAATTCTTCTATACGAAGTGGCGAGCTGTTAGGACAATTTTTCTCGTTTTGTATTCACCCCTCCGTGGATTACGGATGTAAAAACTCTAGAAACTGAACTGATCATAACTGGAACTCTAAAGAACTCTTCTGGAAAAGACACTCTCAAAACTGAACTGATCATATTTACTCTCCAAAGGAACTTTGGGAAAGGGACAGACTTATCTACTGTAGGTATTTGTTTTACCAGCACGAAGTGCTGTGATGTTTGTTGTCACCATTTCCCCTCCCCCTGTTGCACATATATTCTTTATAAATACAGCTTAAGCCTTAAACTATTTTGTTGGTTGTCCTCTTTCACACCATTTTGGCTCCGTAAAGTACCAGTTCTTCTGAATGTAAGATACACGCGTACTGTCATTGTGTTTAGATAGCCCAATAGACCTATAGGTTACACATGGCGAGTTGCCAGCCAGGAGCCATATGATGTGTGATTGAGTTGTTTTTTGTTGACCTTGCTTGAAATCCTGATTTATTATATGTTTTGAGTTTTGTCTGGTCTAAAAAATGGAGTTTCTTGAAGAAAGTGGGGTGAATATTGATAATTCTGTTGTTGTTTATGGTGTCACTAACACTGAAAAAGATGCAGAAATTATTACTTGGTTGGAACGTCATGGTGAGATTAAAAGGACACTTTTTGTCACCGATGAAAGAAGTTCATTTCACAAAAACCTGATCGTAGAGTTTCGCAGTGCTAATGCCTTAGTTGCTATGACTCCACTTTTGCCATATAAGCATCAGTCAAAAAGCACTATGAGCTACATATAATCGTTAAGTCTCTTGCCACAGAGTGTTCAGCCGCAGCAGGAGTTGCCGAACCCGAGGAATACATCACTCAACTGAGAAAAATGGCACGCAGGAGTGGACGAAATTTTGAGGACATTTGAGGAATTTGATGGGACACATCAGTGGACAACTGGATGTTTTAGGGGGACATGATGGGGGTGAGGATTATAAGGGCTCTGGTCAAGTACTGCTTGCACCGTCTCTGCCTGGCCAGCAGGGGGAGGTGTTGGATGGCAGTTTGAATCCTCCAGACCCTGTACAAGCTGTTCCCAGTGATCCTCCAGTTGACCAACAGGGGCAGCACGACCTCGGTTTTCTCTGTCCCAAAGAGACATTAACCCCCCTGAAGTACAAAAGGTTGTTGTTGAACACATTGTAAAAACAGATGACATTGCTTCACATAGTATGCCTGCCTTTAGGCTCCGCCCTTTCTCAGGCAAAACCCCCAAGCCAGCCAACGAGGCGGACTATGAGACTTGGCGGTCTCACATTGAGTTGTTTCTGGCTGATCCAAATCTTGCACCTCTCCACATCACTCGGCGCATACTAGAAAGCCTGCTTTCTCCCGCAGCAGACGTTGTCAAAGGACTGGGCCCCAACACTATTCCCTCCATGTATCTACGGGTACTGGACTCTGCCTTTGCTACTGTGCAAGATGGTGAGGAATTGTTTGCACAGTTCTTGAACACGCTGCAGGACCAAGGTGAAAAAGCGTCTGCTTATCTTCAGCGCCTTCAACTTGCATTAACCACGGTGGTGAAGAGAGGAGGAGTTTCAGTCCCGGACTTCAACAAACACCTGCTTAAGCAATTTTGCCGGGGCTGCTGGGATAATGCTGTAATTAACAAACTGCAGCTTGAGCAATTGATGGGCAACCCTCCATCCTTTGCAGAGTTTCTGTTATTGTTGCGTACGGAGGAGGATAGGCAGCTTGCTAAAGAAAGTCTCATGAAAAGACATTTAACCTCAACAAAGCAACGCGCACATGTTCATTCTCAGAGTACGTGTGCCTGTGGCTCAGACAATAATGTGATTATTGAATTGAAAAAAGAAATGCAGAAATTACAGGCGCAAATGTCTGCTTTGCTCTCCCAGAAAACCCGCTCATTCAAACCAGTCTCGTCTCCATCTAAACCACCCACTCCGAAGCCCAATGCCGGTGGAAACACCTCAAGACCCAGACCGGGTTACTGTTTTAGCTGCGGAGAGGAGGGTCACATGTCTGCAGGATGTACAAGTCCCCCGAACCCCTCTCTGGTGCAGCAAAGAAACGACAACTGCAACAGCGACAGCAGACGTGGGATGCTAACAACAACAAGGCATCAAACTAGAGGCAGTCTCTGGATGGGGACAGACAGAGGCTGCATCTGACTCATGTCCCACACACAAACCACGACTCAATACCCTGCCTAAGGGATTGATTGGGACCAGAAGCACAGGACAAATCGCCATTGATGGGACACCTTTCAATTGCCTTTTGGACACCGGGTCTCAAGTCACAACCATTTCTCAGTCATTTTACGACACTTACCTGCTTGATCGTCCCATACAGCCACTAAACAGTCTCCTGGAAATAGAGGGGGCTAACGGTCAGATCGTCCCTTACCTTGGTTTTGTGGAGCTGAATGTTTCTTTCCCTCCGGATTTTCTTGGTGCTCTCATGGATGTTGACACACTTGCTCTGGTGGTGCCGGATGTCCGATCTTCTCAGCAGTCATGTATCCTCATCGGTATGAACACTCTTGACCTGGCTTATGAGAAAGCTCTGGCACACCACCACACCATCTCTCCAGTTCCATATGGCTACCAAGCTGTGCTCAAGATCCTCGAGCTGAGACACAAACTGTCAAGTGAAAGTTTCCATGGTGTTGTGAGATTGCATGAAGCACACATCATTCCTGCTGGGCGCACCGTTGCCGTGGATGGTGTGAGTGGTGGTCGCTCTTTCCAGACTGAGAAAGCTGTCATCCTTGAGCACCCAAACTCCGTATCACTGCCAGGTGGTCTCACTGTTCAAGCCAGTGTGGTTGATATGCCTTGTAGCCTACCATATCATTTACCAGTGATCATCCATAATCATTCCGACCATGATGTGACACTGCCAGCCAGAGCCGTCATCGCAGAAATCAGTGCCATACATTCCATCCAGCCTCATGAACGGGGCATGCCAGAGGTTGTGCTTTCCAGCCCTCCAACCACTGAACTCAACTTTGATTTTGACAAATCCCCCTTATCATCCGAATGGAAGAACCGCGTCATTACAAAGCTAAACGCCATCCCAGAGGTTTTTGCTAAACATGATCTCGACTTTGGGAGGACCGACAAAGTGAGGCATCATATCAACCTCTCAGACTCTACACCGCTCAAACAACGTCCACGTCCAATCCATCCGCAAGACCTGGATGCGGTGCGACAACACATAAAGGAGTTGTTGGACTCAGGAGTAATCAGGGAGTCTGATTCGCCTTTTGCGTCCCCATTGTAGTGGTACGGAAGAAGAATGGGAGTGTGCGATTATGCATCGATTATCGCAAGTTGAACCTGCAGACCATCAAAGACGCTTATGCGCTGCCAAAGTTGGAGGAGACATTTACAGCCCTCACTGGTTCAGAGTGGTTCTCTGTTCTTGATCTTAAATCTGGCTACTACCAGATCGAAATGGAGGAGGTGGACAAAAGCAAGACGGCCTTTGTGTGTCCATTGGGGTTCTATGAATTCAACAGAATGCCCCAGGGGGTCACCAACGCGCCAAGTACCTTCCAGAGACTAATGGAAAAATGCATGGGGGACATGAATTTGAAGGAGGTCTTGGTTTTCATTGACGACCTGATTGTTTTTGCACCGACGCCAGAAGAACACGAGGAGAGACTGCTGAAAGTTCTCAATCGTTTGAAAGAATATGGACTGAAGTTGTCAGTGGAAAAATGTGTCTTTTTCCAACCCTCTGTCAAGTACCTGGGGCACGTTGTCTCAAAGGAAGGTGTGCATACAGATCCTGACAAAATTGAGACCCTGAAGTCCTGGCCGATTCCGACAACCCTGAAAGAACTCCGCTCTTTTCTGGGTTTTGCGGGTTATTATCGCAGGTTCGTGCAAGGCTATTCCCACATCGTTAAGCCTCTACATGACCTTACCTCCGGATACCCGCCTTCCCAGAGAAAATTCAGGTGTTCCATAAAACCCGAACAGTACCGGAATCCTAAAGAGCCACTTACAGGTCGATGGACTACAAGCTGCCAGCATGCTTTTACCACCATTATTGAAAAACTTACCTCTGCACCAATACTTGCCTTTGCAGATCCACAGAAACCCTACCGTCTCCACACAGACGCTAGTTCAACTGGACTAGGTGCCATCCTGTACCAAGAGCAGCATGGCCAAAACCGTGTTATTGCCTATGCGAGTCGTGGACTGTCCAAGTGTGAGTCCAAATATCCTGCTCACAAATTGGAATTCTTGGCTTTAAAGTGGGCCGTTACAGAAAAGCTGCAAGACTACCTGTATGGAACCCATTTCACAGTCGTCACCGATAGCAATCCACTCACGTATATACTCACCTCTGCAAAACTGGACGCCACTAGCTACCGGTGGTTGGCCGCCTTGTCCACTTTCTCGTTTAAGATCGTGTATCGCTCTGGTAAACAGAATGTGGATGCAGACGCGCTCTCTCGAAGACCACATGGAAGCGTTGCCAATGACCTAATGTCCTAGAAGGAGTGGGAAAGGATCCAAAAGTTTGCCTACCAACATCTGGATGATCCCTCCGTTGTTATCATGGATCAGCACACGGTTGAGGCCATTTGTGACCGTCAACTTGTGTATAGCTCAGATGAGCAAACATGTGCGCAACCTGCTACCACCGCTCTTGTCCAGTCACTTGCCATCGATGCCACCAGTTTGCCCGACAGTTTCGTCAACGATATTCAATTCACTACTCCTGTTTTGGCACAGATGTCGACCACTGAACTGGCTGACAAGCAGCGACAAGACCAGACATTGAGGCATGTAATCTCGCTGCTGGAGCACGGAGAAACGCCCCCTCCTACACTGAGGGATGAACTCCCGGAACTGCCCCTCCTACTCCGAGAGCAACACCGCATGGAGCTCCATGATGGCATCCTCGTGAGGAGGAGGCAAGCGAGAGACCAGCTCTGCTATCAGCTTGTTCTGCCTCAAGAGTTCAGAGCTGAAGTGCTCATTGAGCTCCACGACAGGATGGGACATTTGGGCATTGAGCGCACGCTCGACCTTGTCCGAAGCCGGTTCTATTGGCCGAAGATGGCACTTGATGTGCACAACAAGATAAAAACCTGCGAAAGATGCGTCAAGCGGAAAACTTTACCCGAGAAAGCAGCCCGCTCGTAAACATTCGCACGTCTCGACCTTTGGAACTTGTCTGCATGGACTTCTTATCGGTGGAACCTGGCAAAAGCAAGACCAAAGATATCCTTATGATCACTGATCATTTTACGAAATATGCCGTTGCTATCCCCACTCCGAATCAAAAGGCCAAAACTGTTGCCAAAGCTCTGTGGGACAACTTCTTCGTGCATTATGGACTGCCAGAAAAACTTCACAGTGACCAAGGGCCGGATTTTGAATCGAGGATGATTAGGGAGCTCTGCAAAATGACTGGGATAGAAAAGGTCAGAACTACTCCTTATCATCCAAGAGGGAATCCAGTCGAGCGTTTCAATAGGACACTCCTGGACATGTTGGGAACTCTAAAGTCTGAGGAGAAGACTCGCTGGAGGGAGTTTGTAAAGCCCTTGGTCCACGCGTACAACTGCACAAGAAGTGATGTCACTGGTTATACACCCTATGAACTCATGTTTGGCCGCCAACCGCGCCTCCCGATCGATCTGGTTTTTGGTCTACCTGTCAGCGATGGTTCCCTCACTCACTCCGACTATGTCAAGAATCTCAAGGAAAACCTAAAGAAGAGCTATAAAATAGCCACTGAAAACGCTGAGAAAATTATGAAAAAAACAAAGGAAGATTTGACAAACGAGTAACTCCGTCTGCATTGGATATCGGTGACAGGGTCTTGGTCCGGAACGTGAGGCTGAGAGGTAAACATAAACTTGCAGATAAATGGGAGACTGACGTCTATGTGGTTGTGAAAAAGTCAAGTCAGCTTCCGGTTTACACTGTCCGTCCCGAGAAGAAATCACGACCCCTCCGTACGTTACATCGAGACCTTCTTTTGCCCTGTGGGTTCTTACCTGTTGTTGCGTCCCTGCCAATTCCATCTATGACGGAAAAAGATGCATCAGTCAGTCTTCCTGCTGAGGACGGTGCACAGCCTCAGCTTGGAGTTGATGATGATGACGATACCGACGACGATATTGATGGACTGGTGCCTCATCAGTGGTATCTACCAACCACAGGAGTCAAGAGATATGTTGTGAACGTGCCCAGGTCCGACGTTGCCGCTCCAGCTGCTGAATCTGTTCCCATCGACTCACACCTGCCTGAGGTGACTCGCTCTCCTGAGGGGCCTTTGGAGGAAGAAGCGCCAGAACCTGAAACTCCCACCAGATTAGCTCACCCAGCGGTTGAATCCGAGGTAGGATCAGGATCACTTCCTGAACTTGAAAGCAACAGTGATGACGAAACCGATGGACTAAATATACTGCCTGAGGATAATGAGTCCTCGGCCTCCCCCGCCGATCCATCCAGTGAATCCGATGTCTCTAGTCCTGTACCCGTGAGACAGTCCACCCGGGTTAGGAAACCGCCGGAGCGGTTGCAGTATGCGAAGCTGGGACAACCTATTCTGAAAAGCATCCAATCACTGCTTCGCAACCTCCCAACGGTATTCTCTCAGACGTGTGAGGAGGAGGGAATTCAACCTAAGGTTCCCAGCCAGCCTGTGATTCAGGTCCAACCATTGCCATGTGCGAGGACGTACATGTATTCAGGGAGGGAACCTGTAACCCCCGCCTCTAATCCGCCACTAATTCCACTGAACACCACGTGACATTAGTCTCCACTCCTGATTGGTCCTGGGTCCTCCGCGGCAGAAATGAATACTCCGTATGCGGAAGGACTGGGGAGCGGCTCCTGTTGTGGCTGGTGGCAGTGAGTGGAGGCGCAGAAGTTTAAACTTACCACTAAATCCACTCGATTCAACAGCAATCCGACTCAGCGGTAAGCTATTTCTATTTATGGCAAAAGTAATCTTACCAATTGCCGCTACTAATTCATGCGTTTTGACGCACAGAAGCGGTTTTGTAATAGCGCGACCTCGCACCAGAGACTCCGTTGATAGATCCGCTAGTTCTGTGATATCTAAGGTATTTATCAGTTTACTCTTTTTAGATTCTGAATTGAGTGCCTACTATTACCGTTTGATTGTGTTGCCTCGAATACGGGTTGGCTGTTTTTTCAGTAGCCGTTTTGATTTATTGTCTGTTTGTGATTGTTTGTTGTAAACACTACACGGATGTGTGTTTATGATGACTGCTACGTAGCTAAGAAATAATGGAATGTGTCATTGAAGTTTTGTACACTGGTTTGATTAATGATTTTATTAATGGATTTATTACCATGTTTGGACACTATGACACCATGAAATTGTGATCTGTTTACCGTAACATGTAGACAGATTAATGCTAATTGCTATTATCTGGCCCTACAGGTCAGGTTTTTGTGATGACCTAGGAATTCTTCTATACGAAGTGGCGAGCTGTTAGGACAATTTTTCTCGTTTTGTATTCACCCCTCCGTGGATTACGGATGTAAAAACTCTAGAAACTGAACTGATCATAACTGGAACTCTAAAGAACTCTTCTGGAAAAGACACTCTCAAAACTGAACTGATCATATTTACTCTCCAAAGGAACTTTGGGAAAGGGACAGACTTATCTACTGTAGGTATTTGTTTTACCAGCACGAAGTGCTGTGATGTTTGTTGTCACCATTTCCCCTCCCCCTGTTGCACATATATTCTTTATAAATACAGCTTAAGCCTTAAACTATTTTGTTGGTTGTCCTCTTTCACACCATTTTGGCTCCGTAAAGTACCAGTTCTTCTGAATGTAAGATACACGCGTACTGTCATTGTGTTTAGATAGCCCAATAGACCTATAGGTTACAAACAGGTGCATAAGAGAATGTATAGAAGTCAAACGTAGAACAGGAAAAAACTCTCACACTGTATACTCCAAACACCAGTGTTCCTTTATTTGATGCAACGTTTGGGCCAGTGGCCTTCGTCAGGCAAAATGTTTTTATGAATGAGAAGCCATCCTTATATAGGGTGTGGCCTGCTGCATCACAGGATGCTGTCATAATGGCCTATGGCAAAACGTAGCATATGTATACAACATACATCCAAACACAAAAAACAAAGCCAGGATATAGTGAATAAAATATACATATGTACATATATACAATAAAAACATCTAGTGGCACATGAAATACATGTGGGAAATGGATATATAAGACAGCTCAAAAATAGAGAAGATTTGCCTAAATATATGCAAATCAACATGTACACCAAGGAAGTTAACACAGCCTATAAACATAACATGGCATTGGAACCTCTATAGAGGTGTCAATAGAGAACTCTCTGTCTCTGTTCTCTGTCATCTGCATAACTCAGTATTGGGCTCACTCTGCTACCATAAAGGGCACATCTTAACATCCGACCCTGAACTCTCCACTCAAGGAACCCCCTCTTTTGTCAATAGGAGGGGGAAAATTAAAAGACTATTTGGTCCGTGCCAATGTCAGCCCCAAAGTCACATCTACCCAGACACTATTGACACCTATCCCTAATGGGAATTACAGATGTGGGAGTTGTGCACAATGTAACAACACTTATAAAACTTCTTGCTTCCAACATCCCCACAGTGGTAAAAAACATACCCATTTGCATCCACGTATGTGGTCTATTTATTGCGTTGCCCTTGTGGTTTAGCATATGTGGGAAAACCGTAAGAAAATTAAAACAAAGAATAAGCGAGCATAAGAGCTCAATACGCAGAAATGACAGAGAATATCCAGTAGCTGCTCATTTCAACGATGCACATCATGATGTCAGTGCTCTATGTTTTTGAACAAGTCTCTCTTATAGAGGAGGAGACCATGACAAACTTTTGAAGAAAAGAGAAGCCTACTGGATTGTAACTTTACAGACCCTTACACCCAAGGGATAAATGTTTTTCTATAGAGGTTCCAATGCCATGTTATGTTTATAGGCTGTGTTAACTTCCTTGGTGTACATGTTGATTTGCATAGATTTAGGCAGATCTTCTCTATTTTTGAGCTGTCTTATATATCCATTTCCCACATGTATTTCATGTGCCACTAGATGTTTTTATTGTATATATGTACATATGCATATTTTATTCACTATATCCTGGCTTTGTTTTTTGTGTTTGGATGTATGTTGTATACATATGCTACGTTTTGCCATAGGCCATTATGACAGCATCCTGTGATGCAGCAGGCCACACCCTATTTAAGGATGGCTTCTCATTCATAAAAAACATTTTGCATGACGAAGGCCACTGGCCGAAACGTTGCATCAAATAAAGGAACACTGGTGTTTGGAGTAAACAGTGTGAGAGTTTTTTCCTGTTCTACGTTTGACTTCTATACATTCTCTTATGCACCTGTTTCATACAAGAGATGTGTGAAGTAAACCGTCTTTAATTGCTGAAAAATTTATAAAAATAATCATTCTAAAAATAAAATAAAAAAGGCCTCCAATCCAAACCTTAAATGTGCTTTCAGATTCTTCTGCTCAATGACGTAAATAAGGCTAATAAGATACTGTAAGATAAGATAGCCTTTATTGATCTCACAATGGAGAAATGTACTTGTTACATTCAGCTCTTAGAAACACTCAATTCAGTTTTTCACTGAATTGTCTGTCTTTTACAGCAGTTCTGATGACTCTGGGGAGGAGCGTACATCCCAGAAACGACCACGCCCAGCCCCTGAAGTAGATGACTTCGGCCGGTTCAGGCAGCAGTTCCCCGTCACCTTGGATGGAAAGCCACCCAGCAAGGTGACCAGGACCGGAGCCGGCTTCAGCGTGGACCGAACCCTGTACGACAGATGGAGATCCCAGCAATTCAAGATGAGGGAGACTCATCTTCTGGGTATGTGAATGAGTCAATTATATTTCACGTGCACATTAAATTTTGTTTGTATTTATATATTCCTTGTTTAATGAAATTAAATCAATATATATTCTACTTCACAGGTGCATGGACCAGACGCCCTCCCACCACAGAGAAAGTCCAGAGGCTCATCCAGAAGGAGCAGTGGCATTCCAACTGCCCAACAGCAGAGAGCATCATGGGCAAGTGGCAGCCACCGAAGAAGGAGGAAGTGGAGACCAGCGCCGCCCTAATGAAGCTGGTTCGCACACAGAAGTGGAAGTACCTGGCTGTGGTCGAACCGTCACCAAAGGCTGGCGAGGGGAAAGGTAACAGTCTTTTATGTTTTGAAGAATCCTCTCTGCCTCCTCCATCCTCATCACTTCCTTTCCTCTGTCGCTTTCTCTTCTCTGCACTCTCCCCTCTATCCATAGAAAAAAAAATCTCATACAATTCATAAAACAAAACTAACCTGTTATCTCTGACCCGCAGGAGTGGTGACCACCAAGACATTCCCCAAGGACTCCATTCTGTGCGACTACCACGGACCGCTCATCACTGGCGCAGAAGGGCGGAGAAGAATGGCAGAGGGACAGTGAGATGGGCTATTCTTTCTTCTTCAAAGCTGGTGATGAGGACCTCTGCGTGGATGCCCGGTGCCCTTGCCACCCGGACATTGAGACTTTTGGAAGGCTCTTTAACCACTCCAAAAAGAAGCCTAACGTTAGACCGGTGGCGTGTCTAATGAACTTTCCGGAAGGACCTAAGCAAGTCATCTTCTTCAGAGCCCTCCGGGACCTGAAAGTCAATGAGGAACTCTTGTTTGACTATGGGGTGCGAAAGAACTCTTTTGGTGGGGAGGGTGCTGCCTTGACCTGGCTGGACGATTGACACTTGAAAAAATGCCACAAAAGGGAGCACTATTAACATTTCACGTGTGTTTTGCATGGTTTTAGCACTAAGTGCACAAGTTGTTTTGATGACTGTTATATTTATGTAAACAGATTGAAGCAAAATAAACTTGTTGTGCATCATTAATTTTGCATGGGTTTTTAGAGTTTAATTTTTGAGTTAATGGCAACATTAATGGGTCTGACTATACATTTGACTTTTATGTTCTCGTTTTAAATGTTTGTACTAAAAGCTTCTCCAGGGTCATTTGTGGCCAGGTATGCTGCCAGATAGCCAAAGAACACAAACCTGCCACTACTTCAGCGACATGCTCAGTCTTTTTATAAACCGCATTCGCTCTCAACACTGAGTCCTGAAGGGGCTCCTTAGCGACCAACACCTCCATAGGGCTCGCTTTTGACAGCTGACAGTAAAGCTTGTTGTTTCAGAATACGTTGATATTACACTCTTTGGCGGGTCTACAAGCAACATTTTTGGTGCAAAGTAATGCTTTGGGGAGGGGAGTTGCAGATATGAAATGTTTGGAGCTTGGGAGAAAAGCCATTAACCACTTGCATATCAGTGGTGACTTAAACACCGATGGGAATGGTGGAGGAGCCCGATCCAGCACCACCATACGAACCTGTGTGATTTGACACCTGCACACACAATAGTTAATTGCAGTCAAGGTTTCACTCACAATGCTTGCAAATACAGAGAAAATAAAAGAAAAAAATATCTTAAAGGGGACCATGACCAGTCAAGGTTTCCCTCACAATGCTTGCCAATACAGAGAAAATAAAAGAAAAAAAATCTTAATGGGGACAATTACCGGTCAAGGTTTCACTCACAATACAGATTTTTTTATTATTTATTTTTATTTTTTTCATAAAGTTCACATTACACTGTGCATACTATGTGGTGCATATTTGGGGGGAAATATTGTTTAAGAACAGTGTAAAAAAACAGTAAGGTTAAAGCATTGAATAATAAAAATGTGAAGGGATAAAACTCGACCTCCATTCAGGCGACAGTACAGACCTAATGCAGCAAATGTGATGTAGTAAATGGGGTAAATATTAGGTATAGCTCCTTTATTACTGAAATATTGATTCATATTCACTCAATTGGCATTTTTCTATGGCTTAAAGTAAAGTCGTAACTCACTTAAAGTTGTCAACATTCACTCCCAAAGTGTTGGAAGTTCCCGGCCTAAGCAGCGCATGTGCTGTTACGCGAAATCATAGATGACGCAAAAAAAAAGTATTCATATAATGTGTGAATTAATATTTTTTAGGGGGATGATGCGTAGAAACAGTCTACTGTGTGAGGTTTCATTAATCAGAGCACTGCCATAATGTTAAAATACCCAAAACAGCACCGGTGATACAGCACAGCATATACGCTGTTAGTCTGGCCGGTAGAATCAAATTGCCTCTGTTACACATTTATGATTACAATATCAGCCCACCTTCATATCACAGTCATAACACGCCTCTCCTGCGTGCACACAGAGACGGCGCCATCATGTGACCACACAGGGTCATAACACGCCTCTCCTGCGTGCACACAGAGACGGCGCCATCATGTGACCACACAGGGTCATAACAAATATAATCAGGTGTTTAGGTTTGTGTCATGAGCTCTCAGTCGTCGCTCTGTTTTCACCGTTCCTGCGTTTCAGGCGTTGGGTTCCCACGGCAACAGCGCGGTGGAGGTGGACCGGGACACGGTGGAGCGGATGGCCCGGATCCAGGCCAGCTTCAAAGGAAACAAAGATGGCGTCCTGAGCGAGCTGCTCAAGAGGGTCTGCGACATCCACCCCGAGCTGCACGCCAACTACCGCGTCCAGGGCTGAGGAGGAGAACCTGTGACCGGGTCCAGGGCTGAGGAGGAGAACCTGTGACCGGGTCCAGGGCTGAGGAGGAGAACCTGTGACCGGGTCCAGGGCTGAGGAGGAGAACCTGTGACCGCGTCCAGGGCGCGTCCAGGGCTGAGGAGGAGAACCTGTGACCAGGTCCAGGGCTGAGGAGGAGAACCTGTGACCGGGTCCAGGGCTGAGGAGGAGAACCTGTGACCGCGTCCAGGGCTGAGGAGGAGAACCACAGAGTTTTGAAGACAAAGAAAGATAAAAAATAATTAGAAAAAACAAAACATAAGCAATAAGGCCCAAATCTAAAGTGGTTTCAAACACAAAAAAGATGACAGACCGGACAGTAAATCGTACGCTAACTGTTAGCATATCAAAAAAGTAAACAGTGTTGCATGTGTGACCTGTGTTGTATCGACCCTGCGTTGTGTTTATATGCTCTGACTCATAAAGAGAGACCTTGCTGAAGTTGGGGTAGGGCAACGCCCGGAAGCCCATTTATTCTGGCGACAGAAAACCAAATGAATGGCGTTAGCCCATTAGCAAGGGAGTCGACCCAACGTGGTCTCATCTCAAGACACAGAAATCAGAGAAGGAGGTGGGGGAGGAGCCATCCCTATATACTCCCAGACCGGATGTTCTCATCGTTGGACCGACAAAATAAAATACGCAAGACAACTAACGCACACTCAACCAGGTACACAAAACATATACAACAAAAAGGTGGGACAATGTGTACACAGCCCCGAGTAACACTTACTCGGGGGCACTCCCACGCCATGCCACACCGTGGCGCACAAAACCCATTACCAGGATTTTAACCGTCTATATTCACCCCATTACATACACCCCCCCAAAATTCTGGGTAATGGGGATGCATAACAAAAAAACAAAAAGAGGAGAAAAAAAAAATGCACAAGAGTAACCCCAAAACCGGAATAATCCATCCCAAAGGATCGCACAGAGTAGAGCCCTACTCTACGCGGGTATGAAGAGTGCCGTTTACACCCCTCGTACTGCGGTGATACTCATGAAGGAAAAAAATTTTTTTACACCTCTTTCTCTCAATGGGAGTCACAAAATCCCCCTAACACAAAACCAATGGGAGCTGGTAAGCCTTCCCTTGCGTGAACATACTATTTACAAAAGAGATAACAAATCTCACAGGCATTGAGGGTCCCCCTAACTCTACATTTTGTTCATTCATTTCACAAATCAACCGAGCGGGGGGTTAACCAATCTGCCTGTTCTGGTACGCACAGGTAACAGTTGCGCGTCAGCTACTGCGTCACACGTCACTACGTCTGCGGAGACTAGCTCTGATGGATCCTCAGGTGGGGTGTGGTCGCCCACGCTAATTGGCAATTGAGAGAGCGCGCCCTCAGACTCAGCACGGACAGAAGCGCCATCACACGGACTCAACGCCACAGAATCCACATCAGACTCAGCAAACGGATCGGACACGGTCTCTTCGTCGACTAGACTCACTTCTACACTCTGGTAAGAACCATTTTCAGTGTTCAAAAGCCAATTAATCGTCCTAGTCTCACTGTCCTGTGTCTCAACAGGAATTTCTGGCTCGTCGTTCGCTAATGAGGAGCAATTAGACGCACATGGGCTCTCTACATTCGTCGAAAGGAAACTGACAGGGAGTAGAAGATTTCTATGTACCGTTTTGACTTTCTGAGTGTCAGGGTCTTTGATGGAGTAGACATTTACGCCCGGCCTCACGGAAATAACTTCAAACACCGTCGAAACCCATTTGTCCGCAACTTTCCGCTTCCCTCTCTCCCCTCGATTGGCGAGTAAAACTTGATCACCCACGACGAGAGCCGCGCCCTTAGCCTTACGATTGTAGATTTCTGTCTGACGGGCTTGAGCTGTCCTACTGTTTTGGAGGGCAATACGCGATGCCTCAGCTAAATCCCACCTCAAAGCTGCAATAAACTCATGGTGGTCAACGACAGGTGTACCCTCGAGCACATGTTGGAAAACGATATCGACAGGCAACCGTGGGACTCTCCCAAACATGAGGTAAAAGGGCGCAAATCCCGTAGTCTCATGTTCAGTGCAGTTGTAGCAAAAAGTCAGCATTTGCAACATCTGGGGCCATCTTGCTTTCGACTGCGGGGGCAAAGCACGGATCATGTTCCCCAGAGTCCTGTTGAACCGTTCTGTGATGCCATTCCCCATAGGATGGTATGGCGTCGTGTGCGATTTCTGGACCCCAGACAGCGTCAAAAGTTCTTTCATGAGACTGCTCTCGAAATTTGCACCTTGGTCTGAATGGATGCGCTTTGGGAAGCCATACACGCAGAAAAAGTCACTCCACAATCGGCGGGCGACTTGTTTAGCCGACTGATTCTTGCAGGGAAATGCGTGCGCCATTTTCGAAAAATGGTCAGTAACGACCAGGACATCGACACATTTCTTGTCCGTCTGTTCAGCAGTCCAGAAGTCGATGCAAACCAACTCCATTGGCTCTGAGGTTTGGATACTTTCCAAGGGAGCACGTCCGTGTGGTTCAGGCGTTTTACCCACGATGCATCTGAAGCACTTCTTGACGTGGTTGATGACATCCCTTTCCATCCCTATCCAGAAAAACCTTTGCCTGGCCAGAGATAGCGTCCGCGCTTGGCCCTGGTGGCCCGCTGAATCGTGGAGGCCAGTGAGGACTTGTTGTTTCAAAGCGCTTGGAACGACGAACTGATGGAGCGTCACGTTCATTTTATTGTCTCTTTTCGACCGGAACAACAACCCGTCCTTGATGGACAACTTTGCCCAATGTTTGAGGAGGTTCTTAACACCACCTGGTTCACGTGCGCGCTCACGCTTGGTGGGTCTTTTACGCCTTTGCACGTAATAAAAGACTCGACTCAGGGTGCCGTCTTGTTCTTGCATGGACACAAGCTGGCTCAGCGGGAGCGAAGCACTGTCGGTGATACACGCCAATTGCGGGACCTCAGCACAAGTAACACGCAACGGACTGGCGCCCCCTTCACTCTGTGCGCTTAACACCGCTTGGACTTCGTCGAGGGACAGAGATGGCTGTGGGGAAAGCGAATTAGCGGAATCCCCAGACTCGTCTACGCGTTGGCAGTTGTTCGTGCACCTAAACGCGTCCTGGACTCTCTGGTCCGCTAACTCACTAACTTGGGCGAGCATGTGAGAGTACGGCTCAGACACTAGACGGTGGGCTACGCAGGACTTAACAAATGGCTCCCTACTGAGCGCGTCAGCAACCACATTCTTAGAGCCCGGGACATAGTTAAGATCGAAGCTATACGCCGCTAACTTCGCCACCCACCTCTGTTCGCAAGCGTCAAGCTTGGGCTTAGTCAATATATACGTCAGTGGATTATTGTCAGTCCAAACAGAGAAGGTCCGTCCCTTTAACCAATGGCCAAATTTGTCGCATACAGCCCACTTAAGAGCTAAAAACTCCAGGCGGTGGGCTGGATAATTCAACTGGGCTTGAGACAAAGTTTTACTGGCAAAAGCCACAGGTCTGGCGATCTTACTGCCAGGTGGCAATTGCGAAAGAACAGCGCCTATCCCGTCGAAAGAAGCGTCTACAGCGAGGATAAAAGGGGCATCGAAATCTGGATGAGCCAACGTCACACTGTGTATCAAATCATGTTTGAGGGTCTCGAAAGCTACCCTACAGTCGTCAGTCCAGTCAGCGGGTTTCAGTCTCACTAAACCTTTCTTGAACTTAGGCTTGGGAGGTCTGCCCTTTTTCTTGGAAGTGGAGGGTTCTGACACGAGACTAAACAGGGGCCTAGCCTTGGCTGAACAGCCTTCAATAAAGTGGTGGTAATACAGGGCCATGCCTAAAAAGGACCTAATCTTTTTAGCGCAGGGGGTTTTACCGTCTGCCTCCATGAGGTCTGTTTCCCCAATGTCCCCGATGGCCTGGACTTTACTGGGGTCGGTTTTCATGCCTTCTTCGCAGACGATGTGGCCCAAAAACTTTACAGAACGCCGGAGGAAGTGACATTTCTTGGGGGAAAGCTTAAGATTGTTTGCAGCTAACCGCGAAAATACCATCTCCAAACGCTCTAGCGCAATCTGTTCGGACGGCGCAAACACCATCAAGTCGTCCAGGTAACACAACAGGCTGGTGAAGTTTTATCACCGAAGACCGACATCATCATGCGCATGAACGTCGCGGGGCTGTTGGTCAGTCCTTGGGGCATCCTGTTATACTCGTGCAGCCCGAACGGGGAGGAGAATGCAGTGTACCGTTTGTCGTCCTCGTGTAGCGGAACGTTGTAAAACCCCGAGGTGAGATCCATGGTGGAAAAAAACACATTGCCCCCAAGCGCCGCTAGCGCATCAGTCTGGTGGGGTAACGGGTGTGCATCTTTAATAGTCCTCGCATTCAGCCACCGAAAGTCATTACAGATGCGTAAATCACCATTGGGTTTCACGACGAGGACTAGCGGAGACGCATACTCGCTCTGGGACTTCTTGATGATCCCGACTTCCTCCATCTCATTCAAAGCTGTCCTCAATTTCTCATAGTGACACGGAGGGACACGCCGGTATGGTAGTCTGAACGGCTTGTCATCCATCAACCGTATCCTGTGCACAAAGTCTTTCGCCTCTCCACAATCCATCTTATGCCTGGAGAACGTGGAGTCGTATCGCTCGACCAGGTTGAGTAGCTTGTTTTTCCACTCCAAGGACACCTCACACGACGTGATGTCAACTTCTGAGAGTCCCATGTCGATAAGAGCCTTTTCAATCTCGTCCTCAGTTTTCAAACATGGGGTCTCCGTCGCGCGCTGGATATTTGACTGAACTCGCTGTGGCTCCGGTAGATCTTGCACTGACGAACTGGGCGAGACATCCGCTAGCTTGGCATTTTTCTTCAGTGTGAGTGCTTTCTCCGTCGGGTTCACTATTTTAACGGGAATCCACCCGTCCCCATACAGAGTGGTGACGACTCTCCCCACCAAGATCTGCGCTGGTCTCGTTTTAGATCGAGTGGGCTCCACGATGACAGAGCTCCCCACTGCCGAGGCGTCCACGGATGGTAATTTAGCCCACACCAAATGTTCAGTCAGGGGCTGCAGCGTGACACTCCTTTTTAGTTTTGCAGTCCCAAAATCCAGCGATGACGTGTCCGTACGATGCACTGTATGGGACAACAGTGATAGCAGCTGGGGTAACTCATTACCGGAAGCGCCCATCTTACTTGAGTCTATTTCTCCATCTTCGATCCGCCTCATGAGCCATTTCAAGACGTTACTCCCCAGGATCATGCTGTCAGACTGGCCGGGCACCACTAAGACCGGGACGACGACTCTGATACCGTACACTAAAACAGAGAGGTCGTACAAAGCAGTGGGCATTACCTGTTGACCTCCGCAGCCCACGGTGACATACTCATCCGCACGCTTCCTGTCAATCTCCGGATAATCCCTCTTCATCATCGAATCAATCTCACCGTTAATAGTGCACGCCATAGATCCACTGTCCACTAAGGCCTTGATGACATGGCCATTGTCCATGATAACGTCCGTGTGGAATAACGAGTCAGTTTCTGAAAGTCTTTGTAATACTTGTACAACTGGTGTCTTGCCCAGCGGCACTTTGTCGCTGTAAGCTGCACGCCCGGGACCAAGATGTACCGCACTGTCCATTGTGGGAGGTGACGAATTCCCATCTACGCTGTCCTCCCCTATGCGCAGACTTACTAGTTTCCCTTGAGGCCCGGAGGGAGAAGTGTCAACGCCCTGGGGACACGCATTGCTAATGTGGCCCTGTTCATGGCACCGAAAACACAGTTTATGCTTCCAACAATGTGTGTACGCGGTGTGGGACACATCTCTACAGATCGCGCAAGGCATGCTGTTTAAACTGCTTGCACTGGGAAACCGCGTGTCTCGACGTGGCCTATGCGTTACCTGGGCGCCATCTTGGGACTGCGACAAAACCTTTTTCAACATGGCGGCCAGCTCCTCGAATGCGGAGTTGTCGGGCACGTTAGCAGTGGGGGCTACGACAGCGGGAATATCACCTTTATTCACAGTAACCACATTCATTACACCTGCCTTTCTAGAGCTATTTTCTAAATGGTACTCGTCCAGCACCTCCTGTACCTCACGAGCCGTCCACTTATCAATGGTCTTAGACCGGAACGTGTAGGAAAGCTCTTTATTCGGGCAATGTCTTATGAACAACCGCGTGACATCCTCCCCTGGAATATTAGAGAATTTCCCCAACCCCGCGAGGCAGTTAATGGCAGTGTCCGCAGCATTGTTTAAACGTAGCCAAAAATCATACGGGTCCTCATTAGCTGTGGGGCGGATGGAATAAAAATCAGCGAGAGGGACTGAGGAGCACAGACCAGCACCAAAATGTTTACGCAGGAGACCATAAATGGCCTCGGGCCCTTGTGTGGAATCCAGCCCGCCATTTTTTATACCCAGTTTTGCGACATTTCTAGCTTTGCCCCTTAAATGTACAAGGATTTCCTCCGTTCTGCATTCAACGGGGATATTACTTTTCCTGAGATAAACCTTCATCAAATCCTCCCACTCGTCGATGGCCAGGACATCGGAGCCATCCCCCCTGTACACCGGTGGCTCTTTGGCCCCTTTTTCGACAAAAGTGACATTTGACAGGTTTAAGCTGTGACTGTTCATGGAATCATTTGCCTGTGGAGGCGTAACGGGAGCCCTGGGAGACTCGGCGGATGAGCTAGACGAGTTTAACCTAGACACAATATTATCCGCCAGCATGTGACCCATCTGTTGCATCATATCATTCATCTGGCTCATACCCCCCACAGTTTCATCACCATATACATGTCCCGTGCTGCACTTAGGCAGACCAAACCCCACATTGTTCATATTACGAGGCACAGCTCTGCCCCGAGCAACACTACCATCCACACCACTCAAAGGAAACGGGAGAGGAGACACCAAGGCTCCGCGCCCCCTGCCGGTCACGACAGGTGTGTGCAGCTCCTCCGAGTCCATCTCCGCGGCGTGAAGAAGACGTAGATGTGGACGATGCAGTTTCCCGCCCCGGTGGTCCGAGCACGAACAGCCCCTCGTGTGGCGATGGCGGCTCCCAGCGGCGAGGCGGCGGTGGCACAGGAGAACCGTCCTGTAGCCCAATCTCGAGAACCCGTGGACCCAGCAACGTCTGGTCCGGTTCGAACGGAGTCACGGCACCAGTGTGACCTGTGTTGTATCGACCCTGCGTTGTGTTTATATGCTCTGACTCATAAAGAGAGACCTTGCTGAAGTTGGGGTAGGGCAACGCCCGGAAGCCCATTTATTCTGGCGACAGAAAACCAAATGAATGGCGTTAGCCCATTAGCAAGGGAGTCGACCCAACGTGGTCTCATCTCAAGACACAGATATCAGAGAAGGAGGTGGGGGAGGAGCCATCCCTATATACTCCCAGACCGGATGTTCTCATCGTTGGACCGACAAAATAAAATACGCAAGACAACTAACGCACACTCAACCAGGTACACAAAACATATACAACAAAAAGGTGGGACAATGTGTACACAGCCCCGAGTAACACTTACTCGGGGGCACTCCCACGCCATGCCACACCGTGGCGCACAAAACCCATTACCAGGATTTTAACCGTCTATATTCACCCCATTACACATGCTATAAACTATGCCAAACGATGTCAAAACTACATGTTCACTGGATATGCCCGTTTATTTGAAATGTTAGTACAGAGTTAGCTGCATAAACGTGTTATCCCCCAAAAACACAAAGATTTTGTACCATAAATGCATCGTTACCTCGGATAACTGCATTGTTGACACTGTCACCGTAATGTCTCTCTCGTCACTTCTTTTTTTTTCTCCTCGTCACTTCTTGGCCCATTGAACCTCGCCGCGTGCACGGGAAAACAGGCGTGGCTTCCAAGACAAATCAGGAAGGGAGGGGGAGGGAGCTTGGGCCGTTTTTTTTCCAAAAGAGTCCCTCTCTCTCTTTTTCTGACAACATCCAGACTATCACTTTAAATAAACCCAAACTCTTCTTTCTAAACGGATGTTATATTTGCTGATGATTGTTTTACGTTTTGCCTGATGAATGAACGGAGAGACTTGCACAATGCCTGTAACGTCTGCCCTGATCGTTGGCACATGTTTCTTTTACTCCTGTTCCTCCTCATTCTCTTTGTGACGTGGCGCCAGTAGCTTCCTCGTCACTCAGACCCCGTGTGTTTCTCCCCTCTCGTATGGCCCGGGAGAGCGGGAGAGCGCTGGAGCGGAGTGCGCTCTCACTCTTTCCCCTGTTCTTTCCCCCCTCCCCCTCGCGGGCCGCGCTCATGTCCCGCGGCTGTGCATTCACAAACTGTCCCTCGGTAAAAGACTGGAAGACTGGTTCTCCCTGTTGTAGCGCACGTGGGCGCACACTCGTTGCCTACACACCACGCATCACATTCACACTGGACATTCTCACCTGTTGCTGCTGCTGTCAGTCCGTCTGCCTCGCGTAGTGGGGCAAACCGAGGCACTTCCTGGGTGCGTGTCTTGTAGCGCATTTGTGGCGCGCTCTGGGCAACCACATGACCCGGACTGAACCATTTCTTCTAGTGATTATTTTGTGACTTATTGTGTTTTGTGTGTGTATTTAGGTTGTCGTATGTAGGGCAATTTATTCTTATTGTTTCTGTGTAAATGTTTTTTGTTTCGTCTATCTTTTCTGAATGTTTAATACCCCCCCTCAATTATTGTTGGTCTGCCCGGGGGAGGGGGGAGGGGGTATTAAAGAGGAGCATTTGGGGCTCTGGGAGTTAGTTGGTGTTGGGACTGGAGAGGGCACTGTGTGGCTGCCGCAAGTCCTGTTTGTAAATACTTTATTTTCACCTCGTTATTCACTGCACTGTATATATTTTACCACTGGACAATAAAAGCCTTTGGAGGTAAACCTTTGACCTTGCCATCATTTTGGGGAAATCTGGAAACGAACCCCTGACACTCTTTGAATACTGTTCAGTCACAGAGCCCCCCCCCCCCCTCACTCTACCCCCATTCAGTTACTATGAACATCTCTGACATGATAGGACATAAATACACCTCTGTCTGTTCTACTCATTCACACTGACTTTTGAAAACTGCTAAAAAAAAAAAAATCAAAATTCTTTAATATATATAGAAACTTTTTTTTTTTTTTTTTACAGTAACGCAAATAGTTAGTTTCCCTGGTAACGAGTTACTTTCATTATAGAGTAATTCAGTTACTAACTCACTTAGTAACAAGTAGTGAGTAACTATAACTAATGACTTTTTTAAAGTAACGTTCCCAACACTGTGTGGCAGTGATGGAGAGGTCTGAGGCTGAGCAAACAACAACATTCTTTTACTGACATCTGAAATATGTAAACCACGTTTGAATGAATTCATGTCCCAACTTTGTGGAAGTTCATCTGAGCCAGAGTGGGGGGCGTGTTTGTTTGAGGCGCTGCTCTTTAAGAATGTCATGAATTCATGGGATTTAAACTGTCCTTAAATCTAATTTGTAGGAAAGAAGTTTTCTTTTAGAGGTCGACCCATGTGGGTTTTTCTGAGGCCGATGCACCAGTGATGTTTTTGTCTGATTTGTCCAAACGTCTGGTCCTTTAACCTGTGTATGAAGATTCTAAACTGTAAAATGTGTTGAACTGTGACAGCAGGGGGCGCTGTATGACGGGCATAGGGCTGATTTATTCAGGACATTCATGTTTAGTCGGTTCTTCAGAGGAAGCTCGTTTGAAACACAAAAATCAGCAGATTCCTAAACAAAAAAACGCTCTGAAGTGTCTACTGGTTATGAAACGCAAAAGTCTGTCACATAAAACATAAACTTAAATGATACATTTAAACCTGGCTCGATCCATTAGTCTCTGAAAATATGGGGAATTTGGGGCATTTTTAGACATAAAACACCTTATTTTTCACATGAAAACATGAAATTACAAACACCTTTTTGTCTCATATTGATGCCTTTAATCTACAGCAGAAGTTTCACATTAACACCTTTAAATGTAAAAACAAACTGATGGATGAATGTGTGATACCTGTCTCTTCCCTCCTGTTCAGTGCACTGGATCATGAGTCTGATACAGTTATTGTTTGTTTTTGTTTTTTTGATGGTGGAGGGAAAACTGTTCTTGTGGCGTGAGGTTTGGGTCCGGTCCATTTGAGCTGGTCCTGGGTGATGGTGAAGGAGTGTTTTGATTGATTGATTGATTTATTTCGAGCTACACAATACAGGCACAAAGCCAGAAAAAAACACAACAAAAGAAAAACAAAATAAATAAATAATTGCATTCAAGCTCGAAAAGGAGTGGGAAGAAGACAGGCTTATTGACTCCCACCCCTGTTCATAAACTTAAATAATAATGTGGTTGCAACAATAACACTGTTTAGTTCTTATTATCCTACAGAACAATTAACAATTAAGTTAATTACATATTTACAGACGCAACAATGTATTATATTAAGTCACATTCATAGTATGTTACACTTTATAACAAGTGTATAATTTTGTTCCCTATACCTATTTTATTGCCACGTTGGTATTACTGTTATTCACCATCATCACTACAGCCCATATAAGATCAAAGTGTTTGAATGATACATAACATACTCCACATTTATTCATGAAAGGTACAATAGTCGCAGACTGATTGATGCTCATGATAACAAGAGTAGTCTTAATGATATGTGTTAAAAAGGATTCGGGGCTTTTCTTTTTTCTTTCCTGTGTCTGGACCTGCTGCCAGAGGGGAGCAGCCCCCGAGCAACAGGACCATCATTCGTGAGGTGTCCTATACTGTGCATTAAAAGAGACAAGATTTAGGAGTCTGCTGCCAGAAGAGGCTTTCCTCGAGCAGCCGGCCCCCACATGTCTGTCCTGTACTACGAGTTATGTTGAATGCAAAGTACGTGGATATGTGCATGTTTTATTTGTAAGAATTTAATTCCTTTATATTACCATCAGCATCAATAGCAGTACCGCTGTCTGGATCGAATAAATTTGATTCTAAGAATAATATATAAATTGTTAGGTATTTATCCTGGGCTATTAAAATAATGCTGATAACACAACAGCAATACTAATAACAATGGCAATAACAATTACAATTACCCCTCCTAATCAATTCTTATGCTAATATGACACAATACATTTTAAATAGCTATGATTAATAAAAATAAAGAAGACAAAAATAAAAAATAAAGAATGAAAACAGCAAAACAAAAAATACAGTCAAGACATACAGTATAGTTAATGTAAGATATTACTAATACAATATAGTCACCTAGTTATTTCTTATTTACTAAATTAAATATTATAACCTCTTACAATAATAATAATAATAATAATACCAGTAATGGTATTATTTTTATGTAACACCCATTAGCAATCAAGTCCCATTTCCTCCTTCTGGTACTTTGACCATACCATTTTTTATATCTTGATTTGAAATGATGAATATTTGGACATTGTTTAAGTTCTGCCCCCAATTTGTTCCAGAGTTTAACTCCACATACAGACACACACATACTTTTCCTAGTGGAAGACACTGCTTGAACCTTAAAGTTATCACACCCCCTCAGGTTATATTCCCCTTCTGTGCGTGCAAAAAGCATTTGTATCCTTGCAGGTAGCACATTTTTGTTGGCTTTAAACAGAAGTTGGGCAGTAGAGAAATCAACTAAATCTAAACTAAATACAGAAATAATATATTAGTGTGATCATAATATCCTACTTTGTGTATAATTCTTACAGCCCGTTTTTGGAGTATAACAAGGGGGTGTAATGAACTTTTATATAGTGTACGATGGAGATGGGGTGGGAGAGTCTGTCAGGGCGAGGGGGGTTTCCTGAAGTCCACGATCATCTCCACTGTCTTCTGGCGTTCAGCTCCAGGTTGTTGTGGCTGCACCAGGACTCCAGCCAGTCCATCTCTTTCCTGTAGGCAACTCATCACCGTCTGATATGAGCCCGATGAGGGGGGTGTGGTCAGTTTGACGGACTGGTGACTGGAGGTGCAGCAGTTTGTGTACAGGGAGAAGAGCCAGGGGAAAGTACACAGGCCTGAGGGATTCCGGTGTTTATAATCCGAGTCCGTACAATGTTGAGTATCGCTGCACTCTAGTTATCATCTGGAATAAAGTTTGGCTTCTCTTGACAATATTCTCTCTAAAAACATAATGATTGAAAGCATAAGAAACAGCCCCCTGGTGTTCACGTCACTGCACTGTAGAAAAGTGGTTCAGCTGAGGAGTTACAGCTCTTATCAAAGCGTATCACCACTTTATCGTTTGAGAGGTGCTTTACTGTAATCATTCACTTTAGTCGAGGCACTTTTATAAAGCATTTTGACAAACAGGTCGATAGTGTTTTTCATCTTTGTCTTTTATCCAAAGCAGCAGCGGCATCAGACATTTATCGAAGATTCTTTTCCAGGATGGGGAAGGTCAGTCGTTCTCTGATTGGCCAGTCTCTGACATCAGCAGCCGATGAGAAGTGGAGCTCCAATCATGACATCACCTCCTCAAGACAACGCTCTCTTAACTTCTGAACCCCCGCCTTTACTGAGCACATTATCTCCAGCTTTACCCAAATCTAAAAGCTTCTCCACTGGAGCTTAGAGCCTCATTTGAAAGCTAAGACCTACACCACTCTTCTAAGCTTCTTCCTTGTTTTTGAAGGCATGTGGTCCTAAACTTTAGATCAGCTGCAAAAACTATTTCAGTGTATTTGTTGTTGTCAATAAAAGCTTTACTCCATGTTTTTGTCTGACTTTTCTTCTTGTTGCACTGAACCGTTTATCCCCCGGTCCTAAACCTTTGATCAGGACTGTATTTCTCTCTTTGAGGCTGAAGTGTTTGTCTTATTTAGTTGAGTGACTCCAGAGTCTCTGCTTTTGAAGAGTTCTTACCGTTTCTCTGTGAGTTCACGTGGTCCGTCCTAGAGGAGAGTGAACACAAACACAGAGTCAGACAGAGATCCAAACGGCCATAGAGTCAGATCAAAGTGTCATAAACCCGGGTTAATCCTGTCACTGTGGAGAGTAAAGGCCGACGCTGCAGGAGGAACAAACACAACTGTACAGACGTCAGTGTCAAACTTCTTATTGTTTTGGTTCAAAAGTATCAAAACACTGGGGAAAAGTAGAAAAAGTTTGGAAGCGACTGAGAAAAGCCTGAGATGGAGTCGAGCTGCAGAGACACTGGAGAGAGAGCCCTGGATTAAACCGACAGCAGAAAAGTAAATCTACAGCACGTTTCTGACAATAGTTCTACAATCCTTCATCGTGTTCCTCATTTGTCTTTGTTCTACTGCAGATCATTATTGCCTCTGACGCCTTTTTCCACCAAGCTGCGGGTTCAGAGCTGGAATAACAGGAAACTCTCTCCTCTTTACATAAAACCACAGCAGAGTTATGACTTATTCTCGCTCTTCAAGTCCCTACACACTTACATTTGAGTCTAAATCAGGCTCACAACAAGCGACAGCAACAAAGATAAAGAGTTTCACACAGAGGACAGGTTTATAGTGTCTTAAATTACAAGTTAAAGTGGTAAACACTTTGTGGCTAATCATTCACTAACAGGCTTCATTATAGTTCATAGTGTGTTTGTAAAGGGAGGGGCTCATGAGGCTCACACAGATCATCACACTCACAATCAGATATAACAGACTATCTTTTCCCTTTATTTGAGTGTAAAAAACTCTCTTCATGGACTGGTTTCTCAAATCAAGGACAAATTGATGGATTTAAAAAAATGTTTTCTTATTTCCACATTATTACGCTAAAACTCCATGTCCCAAAGTGATGTCCAGTAAAAGTTTGAAATGTCTAAATGTAATAAGCTCCGCCTTAATACTGGCTCCATCCGTTACTCAGATGATGTTGTTACAAATATAGATTTATGTCCATTTTAATACTAACACACCTTATTTCCAAATGAAAACGTTCAATGACAGAAATAGTCATGTGATTTAATCAGTAATCTACAGGGAAACTTTCTTTGAATGAAACCCTATACAGCTGCAGCTTTTGTTACACTCCGGAAGAGGCCTGGGCGACCGAGAGCTCACACAGTCCTGGAACAATGTGGGACACCGAGCGGGAGCTAACTTCACTCAGGTCTCAGTCATGGTCAGACGGTTTCACGTAAATAAAGTGAAATGAAAGTTTATATGTGGTAGTTTGATACGGAGTCGTCTGACACTCTGTTCAGGCTGCTCAAACTATCTACGCTACTTTATTATAACCTTCACTGGCTGGTCATGTGACTGGAGCGGATGAACTCCTTTTCAAACACGTAAGTTACATATCAATGTATGAGTGGCGCCGCCTGCTGGTCGGGGCGCCACAATAACTCTTATTCTCACATCAACATACAGAGGGTCTATCATGGCAGAATAGAATAAATAACCACTTTAGACGAGTTATTTACTCTGTCATTGTGCAAAGTCAATCAATAAAAGCAGACATTACCTTTGTGATCAACTGGCCACTCCACTGGCCCCTCCCTCTTTATCCTTTTATTAAAGGAAGGAAACAAAACAAAAGAGCAGAATCAGAATCACAATAGTTTTTATTGCAGGTTCACAAACTAGGAATTATTCTTGATGTGGACGTGCAACATAAAACATATAACAGCGACTTTAGATAAAAATAAGCTATAAAACGTTAAACTATAAGGCTTTGGGGGCACGCACAAGGAATATGAAATAAATAAGATACAAAATAAAAAGTAAAATCAGAATCAGAATCAGAATGGGTTTTATTGCCATGGTTTGAGAACAGGTTCACAAACTAGGAATTTTTCTCGGTGCAAACGTGCGACATAGAACATATAACACAGAATTTAGATAAAAATAAGCTATACAACTTTAAAACTATAAGGCTATTAAGGGCATGCGTGAAAAATATTAAATAAATAAGATAAAATAAAGTGACATATAGACAACAACAATTTGACATTGAACAACAGCGGGATTATACTGACAGATGTGTGTGTGTATAAAGTAAAGTGATAAAGTGATAAAGTGAATTTATTCTTCAGCCTTTGAAGGAAACGGCTGTTATGTGCTGGATATGGAACCCCAAATGACTCAAAGAAATGCATATTAAAAAAAAATCATTCATTCATAAATGTCCATATGGGCAGATCATTATTAAAGTATGAGTGTAAATGCAAAAATGAACACATGTATTTCAGCCAGACTTGGAGCCTTTTCTCCTTCGAGCTCGTGGCTAATCATTCACTAACAGGCTTCATTATGGCTCATAGTGTGTTTGTAAAGGGAGGGGCTCATGAGGCTCACATTTCCTCTAACACCAAAATAAGAGCGACTGACAAAGAGAGTTCATCACATTTCTTTGTATTAGCTTTGTTTCCTCCATTCAGTCCCACGGTTTATCACTGTCCCCGGTTCAATCAATAAAAAGGACAGAAATACTGTTTAATCTCAAGATGGCCGCCGTGTTACTATGACCACGTCCATCGAGAGTTTTCTCAAAGATCCTACTAAGCCACTGGTTTACGCTTCTGCACACGTTTTAGGAATGACTGAAGGAGTTTAAACACAATGATCTTTGCCACAGTTTGAAACAAAGGTGAAAGAGTTCTTACCTTCTGTCTGTGTCCTGAAGGAGAGAGCAGAGGAGTGGAATAACACGGCACAGTTTATCACACAGGGTCAAAGTCTAGGCTTTATAATATTTGACTGGCTGCTATAATTAAAGGAACACGAGCCCACAGAAACAACAGGAATCAAAGAAGCATCAAGTCAATCCAGTAATAATCATGATACAGTCAGTGCTCAGACCACAGACTCACACAGAGGAGAGGGTCCACAAACACAAATACTAAAAACATGAGGACAATTTACTCTGGCAGACTTTATTCTTATACTTTATAGGCTCAATAAACCAACTGTAACATAACTTAAACCTTTAACTAACATTCAGCTTTACCCAAATCCATAAAGTCACAGCCTCTGTTGAAAGCTAAGTCCTACAAAACTCATCTAAATGGAGCTTTTTGATTGTGTTTTTGTTTCTCTTTTGTTGCGTTTGAATCCTCGTTTTCTTCAGTTTTTCTCATTTTCCTGCACATCTGTAAATGCACTCACACTGTTGTTCATTGTCAAATTGTTGTTGTCTTTATCATAGTTTACCTTATAATCTTATGCTTAGGGCACTGGGGGTCTTGAACTGTTGGACAGATTTAAATAGAACCTGTAAGATCAAATGGATTCAAGCATGTCTCAGAAATCCCCACTCATTATGGTGTCTTATCCCCGTTCATATCTTTAAGGAAGTTGCAGGTTTACACTTTATGTTATAATTGATCTAAACTGCCTTTAAATCTGTCTACTTTCTACCAACAGGCTTTGCTGCATTGAAGTGTGTCATCAAACCCTCATCAAACCATCATGTTGAACAACCAACATGTATTAAAACGGAACAAATCATTGTATTTTAAGAAATGGTTCGATAAAATTCATATTTTCATTGAAGATATTTGTGAGAACGGGAGAGACATTATGAAATATGGACATTTTATAAATCATTATAGTTTCCCTGTAACAGTAAGAATATAATGGCCTGGTCAAAAGTATTTCAGGAATCAAAGAGTTAATGAAAGGCAAAACAAAATGATTTATTCTTTATCATTTATTGTATATATGAAACCCCTACTTACTATGTTATTGATGCACATTTCCTGTCTTTTATTGCACACCCTGAGTGTTTTTCTGAGAGCTGATTTAACAAGTGAATTTTTCCATCGTGAGATCAATAAAGGATGATCTTATCTTAACTCACCTGAGAGTCGCAAAGTACTCGGATACATCAAGAAAACCTCAAACGTTTATTCTTCCACTGCAAAACAGTCTGAAATTTATGAAAGACCTTGAATCATACGAGCTACAAAAAACATCATATGATTTTAAGCTGAATTATCCAAACATAATAACCTATTAGAACCAGCCCAACTGGAAAAGGAAAGTCATGGTGAATGTATTTATTGTTTTAGGTACATTTCATATTCATAAAGTAAAACTATAGTTACCCCCTGTTTACACTATTCTTAAATGTATATGAGATCTCTAAACAAAGAAATGGATTAAAATATGAAATGTATATGATGAACTCTTCACATAATGTTTGTGCTTTTGTTTCATGTGTGTTGGAGATCTGCATAGTGACAGGCACCGTGTCAGCCTGGAACTCTCACCTGCACCAACGCCGTCTTTTTCAAATGCTGTGATGTCACGTGACCGTAGACCTGTATTCATATACTGAAGGTCTTTCATGCTTTTCCCTCGTTTTGCTTTTGTCGCTGTTATTATTTGGCTTTGTTGGTTTGTTTGTTTATCCTTTGTTATTGTTTGGACCTCTTGTGTTGAATTGTAATCCTCCTTGGTTCATATGTTTATTATTTGAATGTATTTGGAACAGTTTGTGTTGCAGGGCCTCGTGCCATACGTCACTATTGGTTGTTTCTCTTTTTGGACCAAAGCCTTGGAAGGAAGTGCGTTTGGAGAACTGCCTTCAACACCAAGGTGAGGAACCTTTGGGAAACAGCCACAGTGAGACGCTCACTCTGTGTCTAATCATTTATGTTTGGAGCAAATATCCTTCAAAGTAAATGAAAGTCACGTTTAAAGCTTTACAGCGTCTGTATTATCTCTATAAGACAATAAGAATGAACTGTCTACGTTCTGAAGGATCTTTGTTTCCCTCTCACGCAGCAGCAGCAGGTCTGCCCCGTTACTAAAGGGAAATATCTTTCTTTCTTCTTGTCTGTGCACTTTTCCTTCTAACGGTTTAGACCTGGCTCAGACCTGCTCTCTCTGATCATTACAAAGCTTTAGTAAGTGATTCTTTTCTCGCTTTAACGTTTGTACTGAAGCAGCTGATTATCTGTGGCTAACAAAGCTAACACCTCTACACAGCAGCCAAAGCTAACACCTCTACACAGTAGCCAAAGCTAACACCTCTACACTGTAGCACACAGCAGCCAAAGCTAACAACTCTACACTGTAGCACACAGTAGCCAAGCTAACAACTCTACACTGTTAGCACACACAGTAGCCAAAGCTAACACCTCTACAACAGTAGCCAAAGCTAGCACCTCTACACTGTAGCCAAAGCTAGCACCTCTACACTGTAGCACACAGCAGCCAAAGCTAACACCTCTACACAGCAGCCAAAGCTAACACCTCTACACAGTAGCCAAAGCTAGCACCTCTACACTGTAGCACACAGCAGCCAAAGCTAACACCTCTACCACAGCAAGCCAAAGCTAACACCTCTACACAGTAGCCAAAGCTAACACCTCTACACTGTAGCACACAGCAGCCAAAGCTAACAACTCTACACTGTAAGCACACAGTAGCCAAAGCTAACACCTCTACACTGTAGCCAAAGCTAGCACCTCTACACTGTAGCACACAGCAGCCAAAGCTAACACTCTACACAGTAGCCAAAGCTAACACCTCTACACAGCAGCCAAAGCTAACACCTCTACACAGTAGCCAAAGCTAGCACCTCTACACTGTAGCACACAGCAGCCAAGCTACACCTCTACACTGTAGCACACAGCAGCCAAAGCTAACACCTCTACACAGTAGCCAAAGCTAACACCTCTACACTGTAGCACACAGCAGCCAAAGCTAACACCTCTACACAGTAGCACACACAGCCAAGCCAAAGCTAACACCTCTACACAGTAGCCAAAGCTACACCTCTACACTGTAGCACACAGCAGCCAAAGCTAACACCTCTACACAGTAGCCAAAGCTAACACCTCTACACGTAGCCAAGCAACACCTCTACACTGTAGCACACAGCAGCCAAAGCTAACACCTCTACACAGTAGCCAAAGCTAACACCTCTACACTGTAGCACCAGCAGCCAAAGCTACACTCTACACTGTAGCACACAGCAGCCAAAGCTAACACCTCTACACAGTAGCCAAAGCTAACACCTCTACACTGTAGCACACAGCACAAAGCTAACACCTCTACACAGTAGCCAAACTAACACCTCTACACGTAGCCCAGCAGCCAAGCTAACACCTCTCACGAGCACACCGCCAAAGCTAACACCTCTACACAGTAGCCAAAGCTAACACCTCTACACTGTAGCACACAGCAGCCAAAGCTAACACCTCTACACTGTAGCACACAGCAGCCAAAGCTAACACCTCTACACTGTAGCACACAGCAGCCAAAGCTAACACCTCTACACTGTAGCACACAGTAGCCAAAGCTAACACTCTACACTGTAGCACACAGAGCTAAGCTAACAACTCTACACAGTAGCCAAAGCTAGCACCTCTACACTGTAGCCAAAGCTAGCACCTCTACACTGTAGCACACAGCAGCCAAAGCTAACAACTCTACACAGTAGCCAAAGCAACCCTCTCACAGTAGCCAAAGCTAACAGGAGGAGAACCTGTGACCGGGTCCAGGGCTGAGGAGGAGAACCTGTGACCGCACCAGGGGCCAAACCACAACCCCAAAGATAGTTATTACGTCTCCATCTGAACTGGTTTATCGTCAGGACCCACCAGAACCACTTAGGCTTTCAAATTTCACCAAACATTTAACGTAAAAAATCACATCAAATTTAATGTAAATAAACCCAAACTCTTCTTTATAAACTGGTGTTAATTATCTTTAAATAAACCCAAACTCTTCTTTCTAAACGGATGTTAATTATCTTTAAATAAACCCAAACGCTTCTTTCTAAACGGATGTTAATTATCTTTAAATAAACCCAAACTCTTCTTTCTAAACGGATGTTATATTTGCTGATGATTGTTTTACGTTTTGCCTGATGAATGAACGGAGAGACTTGCACAATGCTGTAACGTCTGCCCTGATCGTTGGCACATGTTTCTTTTACTCCTGTTCCTCCTCATTCTCTTTGTGACGTGGCGCCAGTAGCTTCCTCGTCACTCCAGACCCCGTGTGTTTCTCCCCTCTCGTATGGCCCGGGAGAGCGGGAGAGCGCTGGAGCGGAGTGCGCTCTCACTCTTTCCCTGTTCTTTCCCCCCTCCCCCTCGCGGGCCGCGCTCATGTCCCGCGGCTGTGCATTCACAAACTGTCCCTCGTAAAAGACTGGAAGACTGGTTCTCCCTGTTGTAGCGCACGTGGGCGCACACTCGTTGCCTACACACCACGCATCACATTCACACTGGACATTCTCACCTGTTGCTGCTGCTGTCAGTCCGTCTGCCTCGCGTAGTGGGGCAAACCGAGGCACTTCCTGGGTGCGTGTCTTGTAGCGCATTTGTGGCGCGCTCTGGGCAACCACATGACCCGGACTGAACCATTTCTTCTAGTGATTATTTTGTGACTTATTGTGTTGTGTGTGTGTATTTAGGTTGTCGTATGTAGGGCAATTTATTAGGCCCGAGCTAGTGACACGCAGTGTCCCGCGAGGGACTAATTAAAATCAATAACGGAAACAGAAAACGCAAGAATTCACATAGCAAACGTGAACCGATATGCAAGTAACAGGGATCAGAAATTAGTGCTCCGGGAGCTCGAATTTTGGGTGGGGTCCGCGAGAGAAAATAATAAAAGATGGCTCAGTGGCGCCCCCTCAAACAGGCAGTTTACATTGAGTCAATGAGACCCCGGTCGCAAAAAATGTCATCGTACAAAGGTGACACTGGCAAGGGACATAGACCATGTCAGGACATGTAAAAAATTATATTATGGCCCCGCCCTAAATGCCACAGGAAGTCGGCCATCTTGGCCCGAACCTCGAACCTTCTAAATCGTACCTCTTGAACTTCTGACCCCTGATCCCCGAGTTTACAATCAAAAGCCTCAATTTTTGCCCAAAATGTCCCAGACCCATGTGGCTTTCAAAATCATCCTTTAAATTTTGGAAATATTATTGGGCGTGGTCATGACAAGCCCGCAACTCAGAGGCCATTTTCACAAAATTCAAAGTCTCATATCTTTCACAGACTTTGTCGATTGGAACGGACCCAATCCGGCGCGCGTGCACATTCCCGAGCTGCACCTAACCATGTGCAAACGTAGCCACTATCGCCAAAAATCACCCACTGGCGCCCCTCAAAGGTTTTTTCTTGAAAAATTCCAATAAAAAAATCGGGATGGTATGGAGTTGTGAAAATAATCATACAGGCCTTCCCTGTCATGGGGATCAACATATCAAAGAGGCATCACTCTGAGTAGTGTAGTTTGGGAGAAATAAAATGGCAAAAAAACTGTTTCCATTATTATTATTATTATTATTATTATTATTATTATTACGTCTTTGATCTCAATTTTGACCCCTGAACGTTAACGAAACTCAATTTTATTTGACCAAAGGTTCATGGTTGGTGAAAAATTAACTATTTTGATATCCTCAAGACAACACCTTGAACATTGCCTCAGTGGCGCCCCCTCAAGCACGACCCCCATACAAATGGAAGCATGCATTTTTTGGTCTAAACCTATTTCTTTTGGTACAGTGATAGAGGACATCAAGACAAACCTAAAACATCATTATAGCTCCGCCCTCTGACAAACAGGAAGTCGGCCATATTGGATTGAAAATTGTAGCCTGATTTTTTTCACCTGATATTTTGTCAAGTCACTCCCAGGGTTTCGGACCAAATGAGACCCAACTTGGTGAGTGTAATCTAGAGGCGTAGAGCGACAATAATCAAGCTCTTTTGTTCGGATTTCTCTCACGGTTTGTCTGTACCGCTGTGCCAAATATCATGCTTTTTCCCCGCCTCTTTGACGACAACTCAAAAGGCCATGCAAATTCCAATTGCACTCATATTGGATCACATAAGCCCCTCTATAGATAGTACTGATTAACCTGGATAATTGTGCAATTTCCAAAAATAGCGCCCCTACCTATACCGTGCAAAATTACACTTGCACGAAAAGTGAAACAAAATTATGAGCCGATTCTACATGTTACGCTGATTCAAAAAAGTCTATTAACAACATGCCTCTATCTCGCTTAGTTTTTGTACCGCCAATTATTCATGCGTTTTCCCCGCACTTTGAGGACAACTCAAAGGGCATGCATTCCATTGCACTCATATTTGGATCCATAAGCCGCCTCTATGGATGTACTGATTAACCTGGAAATAATTTTGTGCAATTTTTCACAAAAATAGCGCCCCCTACCTATAACACGAAAGTGAAACTAAAATTATGACCTGATTCTCCATGTCACGCGCTGAATCAAAAAAGTCTATTACAAACATGCCTCTATCTTCGCTTAGTTTGTATTATTAGGCCGAGCACTGTTACACGCAGTGTCCCGCGAGGGACTAATTAAAAATCAATAACGGAAACAGAACGCAAGAATTCACATAGCAAACGTGAACCGATATGCAAGTAACAGGGATCAGAAATTAGTGCTCCGGGAGCTCGAATTTTGGGTGGGGTCCGCGAGAGAAAATAATAAAAGATGGCTCAGTGGCGCCCCTCAAACAGGCAGTTTACATTGAGTCAATGAGACCCCGGTCGCAAAAAATGTCATCGTACAAAGGTGACACTGGCAAGGGACATAGACCATGTCAGGAACATGTAAAAAATTATATTATGGCCCCGCCCTAAATGCCACAGGAAGTCGGCCATCTTGGCCCGAACCTCGAACCTTCTAAATCGTACCTCTTGAACTTCTGACCCCTGATCCCCGAGTTTACAATCAAAAGCCTCAATTTTGCCCAAAATGTCCCAGACCCATGTGGCTTTCAAAATCATCCTTTAAATTTTGGAAATATTATTGGGCGTGGTCATGACAAGCCCGCAACTCAGAGGCCATTTTCAACAAAATTCAAAGTCTCATATCTTTCACAGACTTTGTCGGATTGGAACGGACCCAATCCGGCGCGCGTGCACATTCCCGAGCTGCACCTAACCATGTGCAAACGTAGCCACTATCGCCAAAAATCACCCACTGGCGCCCCCTCAAAGGTTTTTTCTTGAAAAATTCCAATAAAAAATCGGGATGGTATGGAGTTGTGAAAATAATCATACAGGCCTTCCCTGTCATGGGATCAACATATCAAAGAGGCATCACTCTGAGTAGTGTAGTTTGGGAGAAATAAAATGGCAAAAAAACTGTTTCCATTATTATTATTATTATTATTATTATTATTATTATTATTATTACGTCTTTGATCTCAATTTTGACCCCTGAACGTTAACGAAACTCAATTTTATTTGACCAAAGGTTCATGGTTGGTGAAAAATTAACTATTTGATATCCTCAAGACAACACTTGAACATTGCCTCAGTGGCGCCCCCTCAAGCACGACCCCCATTCAAATGGAAGCATGCATTTTTTGGTCTAAACCTATTTCTTTTGGTACAGTGATAGAGGACATCAAGACAAACCTAAAACATCATTATAGCTCCGCCCTCTGACAAACAGGAAGTCGGCCATATTGGATTGAAAATTGTAGCCTGATTTTTTTCACCTGATATTTTGTCAAGTCACTCCCAGGGTTTCGGACCAAATGAGACCCAACTTGGTGAGTGTAATCTAGAGGCGTAGAGCGACAATAATCAAGCTCTTTTGTTCGGATTTCTCTCACGGTTTGTCTGTACCGCTGTGCCAAATATCATGCTTTTTCCCCGCCTCTTTGACGACAACTCAAAAGGCCATGCAAATTCCAATTGCACTCATATTTGGATCACATAAGCCCCTCTATAGATAGTACTGATTAACCTGGATAATTGTGCAATTTTCACAAAAATAGCGCCCCCTACCTATACTGCAAAATTACACTTGCACGAAAGTGAAAACAAAAATTATGAGCCGATTCTACATGTTACGCTGATCAAAAAAGTCTATTACAACATGCCTCTATCTCGCTTAGTTTTTGTACCGCCAAATATCATGCGTTTTCCCCGCCACTTTGAGGACAACTCAAAAGGGCATGCAAATTCCAATTGCACTCATATTTGGATCACATAAGCCGCTCTATGGATCGTACTGATTAACCTGGATAATTGTGCAATTTTTCACAAAAATAGCGCCCCCTACCTATACCTGCAAAATTACACTTACACGAAAGTGAAAACTAAAATTATGACCTGATTCTCCATGTCACGCTGATCAAAAAAGTCTATTACAACATGCCTCTATCTCGCTTAGTTTTTGTATTATTAGGCCCGAGCTAGTGACACGCCAGTGTCCCGCGAGGGACTAATTAAAATCAATAACGGAAACAGAAAACGCAAGAATTCACATAGCAAACGTCAACCGATATGCAAGTAACAGGGATCAGAAATTAGTGCTCCGGGAGCTCGAATTTTGGGTGGGGTCCGCGAGAGAAAATAATAAAGATGGCTCAGTGGCGCCCCCTCAAACAGGCAGTTTACATTGAGTCAATGAGACCCCGGTCGCAAAAAATGTCATCGTACAAAGGTGACACTGGCCAGGGACATAGACCATGTCAGGACATGTAAAAAATTATATTATGGCCCCGCCCTAAATGCCACAGGAAGTCGGCCATCTTGGCCCGAACCTCGAACCTTCTAAATCGTACCTCTTGAACTTCTGACCCCTGATCCCAGAGTTTACAATCAAAAGCCTCAATTTTTCCCAAAATGTCCCAGACCCATGTGGCTTTCAAAATCATCCTTTAAATTTTGGAATATTATTGGGCGTGGTCATGACAAGCCCGCAACTCAGAGGCCATTTTCAACAAAATTCAAAGTCTCATATCTTTCACAGACTTTGTCGGATTGGAAGCGACCCCAATCCGGCGCGCGTGCACATTCCCGAGCTGCACCTAACATGTGCAAACGTAGCCCCTTCGCCAAAAATGACCCACTGGCGCCCTCAAGGTTTTTTCTTGAAAATTCAATAAAAAAATCGGGATGGTAATGGAGTTGTGAAAATAATCATACAGGCCTTCCTGTCATGGGGATCAACATATCAAGAGGCAATCACTCTGAGTAGTGTAGTTTGGGAGGAAATAAAAGGCAAAAAAAACTGTTCCATTATTAGGCCGAGCTTAGGGACCACGCAGTGTCCCGCGTAGGGACTAATTAAAATCAATAACGGAAACAGAAAAACGCAAAGAAATTCACATAGCAAACGTGAAACGATATGCAAGTAACAGGGATCAGAATTAGTGCTCGCGGGAAGCTCGAAATTTGGGTGGGGTCCGCGAGAGAAAATATAAAAGAATGGCTCAGTGGCGCCCCCAGTCAAACAGGCAGTTTACATTGAGTCAATGAGCCCCGGTCGCTAAAAAATGTCAATCGTACAAAGGTGACACTGGCAAGGGACATAGACCATGTCAGGACATGTAAATAATTATATTATGGCCCCTGCCCTAAATGCCACAGGAAGTCGCCATACTTTGGCCCCGAACCTCGAACCTTCTTAAATCGTACCTCTTGAGACTTCTGAGCCCTGATCCCCGAGGTTACAATCAAAAGCCTCAATTTGTGCCCAATAAGTCAGACCATGTGGTTCAAAATCATCCTTTAATTTGGAAATATTATTGGGCGTGGTCATGACAAGCCCGCAACTCAGAGGCCATTTTCAACCAAAATTCAAAGTCTCATATCTTTCAAGAGACCTTTGTCGATGGAACGGACCCAAATCCCGGCGCGCGTGCACATTCCCGAGCTGACCCTACCATGTGAGAACGTAGCCTATCGCCAAAATCACCCACTGGCGCCCCCTCAAAGGTTTTTTTTCCTTGAAAAATTCCAATAAAAAAATCGGGATGGTATGGAGGTTGTGAAAAATAATCATAACAGGCCTTCCCTGTCATGGGGATCAACATATCAAAGAGGCATCACTCTGAGTAGTTGTAGTTTGGAGAAATAAAATGGCAAAAAAATGTTTCCATTATTATTATTAATATTATTATTAATTATTATTATTATTACGTCTTTGATCTCAATTTTGACCCCCCTGAACGTTAACGAAAAACTCAATTTTATTTGACCAAAGGTTCAAATGGTTGGTGAAAAATTAACTTATATTTGAATATCCTCAAGACAACACCTTGAACATTGCCTCAGTGGCGCCCCCTCAAAGCACGACCCCCATTTCAAATGGAAGCATGCATTTTTGGTCTAAACCTATTTCTTTTTGGTACAAGTGATAGAGGACATCAAGACAAAACCTAAAAACATCATTTATAGCTTCCGCCCTCTGACAAACAGGAAGTCGCCATATTGGATTGAAAATTGTAGCCTGATTTTTTTCACCTGATATTTTTGTCAAGTCACTCCCAGGGTTTCGGACCCAAATGAAGACCCAACTTGGTGAGTGTAATCTTGGGCGTAGAGCGATCCAATTAATCAAGCTCTTTTGTTTTCGGATTTCTCTCACGGTTTGTCTGTACGCTGTGTCCAAAATATCATGCTTTTTCCGCCCGCCTCTTTGACGACAACTCAAAAGGCCATGCAAATCCAATTGCACTCATATTTGGGATCACATAAGCCCCTTCTATAGATAGTACTGATTAACCTGGTATAATTGTGCAATTTTTCAAAAAATACGCCCCCCTACCTATACTTGCAAAATTACCTTGCACACGAAAGTTGAAAAACAAAAAATTAATGACCGCATTCTACATGTTACGCTGATCAAAAAAAGTCTATTACCACATGCCTCTATCTCGCTTAAAGTTTTGTATCCGCCAAATATCATGCGTTTCCCCGCCACTTTGAGGACAACTCAAAAGGGACATGCAAATTCCAATTGCACTCCATATTTGGATCACATAAGCCGCTCTATGGATTCGTAATACTTGAATTTTACCCCCTGGAAAAAAAAATAATGTGCAATTTTCACAAAAAATAGCGCCCCCTACCTATACCTGCAAAATTCACTTACACGAAAGTGAAAACTAAATATGAACCTGATTCCCATGTCATCGCTGAATCAAAAAAGTCTATTACAACATGCCTCTATCTCGCTTAGTTTTGTAATTATTAAGGCCCGAGCTAGTGACACGTGACATTGCAGTGTCCCGCGAGGGACTAATTAAATCAATAACGAAACAAGAAAACGCAAAGAATTCAATAGGCACGTGAACCGATATGCAAGTAACAGGGATCAGAAATTAGTGCTGCCGGAGCTCGAATTTTGGGTGGGGTCCGCGAGAGAAAATAATAAAAGTGGCTCAGTGGCGCCCCCTCAAAACAGGCAGTTTTACATTGAGTCAATGAGCCCGGTCGCAAAAAAATGTCATCGTACAAAGGTGACACTGCCAAAGGGACATAGACCATGGTCAGGACATGTAAAAATTATATTGGCCCCGCCCTAAATGCCACAGGAAGTCGGCCATCTTGGCCCGAACCTCGAACGCTTCTAAAATCGTACTGCTTGAACTTCTGACCCCTGATCCCCGAGTTTACAATCAAAAGCCTCAATTTTTGCCAGACAAAATGCCCAGACCCATGTGGCTTTTCAAAATCATCCTTTAAATTTTGGAAATATTATTGGGCGTGGTCATGGACAGCCCCAACTCAGAGGCCATTTTCAACAAAATTCAAAGTCTCTATTCTTTCCAAGACTTTGTCGGATTGGAACGGACCCCAATCCGGCGGCGCGTGCAACATTCCCGACCTGCACTAACCAGTGCAAAAACGTAGCCACTATGCCCAAAAATCCCACATGCTGGCGCCCCCTCAAAAGGGTTTTTTCTTGAAAAATTCAATAAAAATCGGGATGGGTAATGGAGTTGCTTGAGAAAATAATCAATACAGGCCGTTGCCTGTCATGGGGATCAACATATCAAAGAGGCATCAACTGAGTAGTTGTAGTTTGGGAGAAATGTAAAATGGCAAAAAAACTGTTTTCATTAATTATTATTATTTTATTATTATTATTAAAATTATTTATTTACGTTCTTTGATCTCAATTTGACCCCCTGAACGTTAACGAAAACTCAATTTTAAATTTGACCAAAGTTCATGCGTTGTGAAAAAATTAACATTTTGATTATCCTCAAGACAACACCTTCGAAACATTGCCTCCAGTTGGCCGCCCCCTCCAAGCACGCACCCCCATTCAAATGGAAGCATGCATTTTTTGGTCTAAACCTATTTCTTGGTACAGTGATAGAGGACAATCAAGACAAACCTAAAACATCCATATAGCTCCGCCCTCTAGACAAAACAGAAGTCACGCCATATTTGGCATTGCAAAAATTGTAGCCTTGATTTTTTTCACCTGATTATTTTGTCAAGTCACTCCCGGGTTTCGCGAACCAAAATGAGGCACCCAACTTGCATGTGAGTTAATCTAGAGGCGTTTAGGAGCGACAATAATCAAGCTCTTCTTGTTCGGATTTTCTCTCACGGGTTTGTCTGTACGCGGCCAAATATCATGCTTTTTCCCCGCCTCTTTGACGACAACTCAAAAGGCCATGGCAAATTCCCAATTGCACTCATATTTGGATCCACATAAGCCCCTCTATAAATAGTACTGATTAACCTGGAATAATTGTGGCAATTTTTCACAAAAAATAGCGCCCCCTACCTATACCTGAAAAATTACACTTGCACGAAAAGTTGTGAAAACAAAAATATGAGCCGATTCTACATTTACCGCTGATCAAAAAAGGGTCTATTTACCAAACATGCCTCTATCTCGCTTAGTTTTTGTACGCCAAATATTCATGCTTCCCCGCCACTGAGGAACAACTAAAAGGGCATTGGCAAATTTCCAATTGCACTCATATTTGGATCACATAAGCCGCTCTATTGATCGTACTGATAACCTGGATCAATTGTGCAATTTTCACAAAAATAGCGCCCCCTACACTATACCTAGCAAAATTACACTTACACGGAAAGTGACAACTAAAATATGACCTGATTCTCCATGTCACGCTTGATAAAAAGTCTATTACAACATGCCTCTATCTCGCTTAGTTTTTGTATATTTAGCCACGAGGCTAGTGACACGCAGTGTCCCGCGGAGGCGACTAATAAAATCAATAACGGAAACAGGAAAAACGCAAGAATTCACATAGCAAACGTGAAAACGATATGCAAGTAACAGGGATCAGAAATTAGTGCTCCGGGAGCTCGAATTTTGGTGGGGTCGCCGAGAGCAAAATAATAAAAGATGGGCTCAAGTGCGCCCCCTCAAACAGGCAGTTTACATTTGAGTCAATTGAACCCCGTCGCAAAAAATTGTCATCGCTACAAAGTTGAAACCACTGGCAAGGGACATAGAACCATGTTCAGGACATTAAAAAAATTATATTATGGCCCCGCCCTAAATGCCACAGGAAGTCGCGCCCATCTTGGGCCCGCAACCTCGAACCTTCTAAATCGCTACCTCTTGAACTTCTGACCCCTGATCCCGAGTTTTACAATCAAAAGCCTCAAATTTTGCCCAAAAAAGGTCCCAGACCCATGTGGCTTTTCAAAATCACTCCTTTAAATTTTGGAAAATAATTGGCGTTCAGGTCATGGACAAGCCCGCAACTCAGAGGCCATTTTCAACAAAAATTCAAAGTCTTCATATCTTTCACAGACTTTGTCGCGATTGAAACGGGACCCAATCCGGCGCCGCTGTGCACATTCCCGAGCTTCCACCTAACCATGTGCAAAGTTAGCCACATATCGCCAAAAAATCCACCCACTGGCGCCCCCTCAAGGTTTTCGAAAAATCCAATAAAAAATCGGGGATGGTATGGAGTTGTGAAAAATAATCATTACAGCCTTCCCTTTCATGGGGATCAACATATCAAAGAGCATCACTCTGAGTAGTTAGTTTTGGAGAAAAAAAATGCAAAAAAAACTGTTATCCATTATTATTATTATTATTATTATTATATTATTACGTCTTTGATCTCAATTTATGACCCCTGAAACGTTAACGAAACCAAAATTTTATTTGACAAAGGGTTCATGCGTATGATGTGCAAAAATTAACTATTTTGATATCCTCAAGACAACACCTTGAACATGCCTGGCAGTGGCGCCCCCCAAGCACGGACCCCCATTCAAATGGAAGCATGCATTTTTTAGCGTCTAAACCTATTCTTTTGGCGTACAGTGATAGAGGGACATTTCAAACAAACCTAAAACATCATATATAGCTCCGCCCTCTGACAAAACAGGAATCGGGCCATATTGGATGAAAAATTGTTAGCCTGAGTTTTTTCACCTTGTGTATTTGTCAAGTCACTCCAGGGTTTCGGACCAAATGAGACCCAACTTGGTTGAAGGTGTAATCTAGAGGCGTCAGGGCGACAATAATTCAAGCCTTCTGTTGTTCGGAATTTCTCTTCACGTTTGCTGTACCGCTGTCCAAATAATCATGGCTTTTTTCCCCGCCTCTTTGGACGACACTCAAAAGGCCATGCAAATTCCAATTGCACTCATATTTGGATCACATAAGCCCCTCTTTATAATAGTACATGATTAACCTGGAATAATTGTGCAATTTCACAAAAATAGCGCCCCCTACCTATAACCTGCAAAATTACACTTGCACGAAAGGTTGGAAAACAAAAATTAGTGTGCGGAGTGGGTGAGCGAGTGGGAACGCTGATCAAAAAAGTCTATTTACAAACATGCCTCTATCTCGCTTAGTCTTGCCTACCGCCCAAAATATCCATGCGTTTCCCCGCCACCTTTGAGGGACAAACTTCAAAAGGGCATGCAAAATTCAATTCACTCATATGGGATCACATAAAGCCGCTCTATGGATTCGTACTTGATTAACCTGGCATAAATTGCTAGCAATTTTCCACAAAAATAGCGCCCCCTACCTATACCTGCAAAATTACACTTACACGAAAGGTGAAAACTAAAATTATGACCTGATTCTCCATGTCACGCTGATCAAAAAAAGTCTATTACAAACATGCCTCTATCTACGCTTGTTTTTGTATATTAGGCCGAGCTAGGTGACACGCAGTGTTCCGGCGAGACAGACTAATAAAATTCATAACGGAAACGAAAAACGCAAGAATCACATAGCAACAGTGAACCGATAGCCAAGTAACAGGGATCAGCAAATTAGTGCTCCGGGAGCTCGAATTTGGGTGGGCCGTCCGCGAAGAGAAAAATAATAAAAAGATGGCTCAGTGGCGCCCCCTCAAAACAGCAGTTTACATGAGTCAATGAGACCCCGATCGCAAAAAATGTCATCGTACCAAAAGGTGACACTGGCAAGCGGACATAGATCCATGTCCGGACATGTAAAAAAAATTATATATGGCCCCGCCCTAAATGCCCACATGAAGTCGCGCCATCTTGGCCCGAACCTCGAAACCTTCTAAATCGTACCTCCGTGAACTTCTGGACCCCTGATCCCCGAGTTGACAATTCAAAAAAGCCCTCAATTTTTGCCCAAAATGCTCCCAGACCCATGTGCGCTTCAAAATCATCCTTTAAAATTTTGGAAATATTTATTGGGCAGTGGGTCATGGACAAGCCCGCAAACTCATGAAGGCCATTTTCAACAAAAATTCAAAGTCTCATGATCTTCCACAGACTTTGTCGGATGGAAGGCACCCAATCCGGCGCAGCGTGCACATTCCGCAGCTCGCACGCTAACCATGTGCCAAAACGTAGCCACTATCGCAAAAATCACCCACTGAGCGCCCCCTCAAAGTTTTTTCTTGAAAAATTCCAATAAAAAAATCGGGAATGGTATGGAGTTGGAAAAATAATCATACAGGCCTTCCCTGTCAGGGATTCAACATATCAAAGAGGCATCACTTCTGAGTAGTGTAGTTTGGGAGAAATAAAATGGCAAAAAAACTGTTTCCATTATTATTAGGGCCGCACTAGCTGACACGCAGGTGTCCCGCGAGACTAATTAAAATCAATAACGGGAAAACCAGAAAACGCAAAATTCACATAGCAAACGTGAACCGCATATGCAAGATAACAGGGATCAGAATTAGTGCTCCGCGAGCTCGAATTTTGGGTGGGGTCCCGCGAGAAGAAAATATAAAAGATGCGCTCAGTGGCGCCCCCTTCAAACAGGCAGTTTACATTGAGTCAATTGAGAACCCCCGGTCGCAAAAAAATGTCATCGTACAAAGGTTGACCACTGGCAGCGGACATAGACATGTCAGGACATGTAAAAATTTATTATTATGGCCCCGCCCTAAATGCCCACAGGACGTTCGCCATCTTGGCCCGAACCTCGAAACCTTCAAATCGCTACCTTTTGGAACTCTGACCCTGAGCGCCAGAGTTTTCAATCCAAGAGCCTCAATTTTTGCCCAAAATGCCCAGACCCATGTGGCTTCAAAATCATCTTTAAATTTTGGAAAATAATTATTGGGCGTGGTCATGACCAAGCCCGCAAACTCAAGGGCCATTCAAAACCAAAATTCAAAGTCTCATAACTTTCACAGGACTTGCTCGGAATTTTGGAACGGACCCATTTCGCACGCATGCACATTCCCGAGCTGCACCTAACCAGTGCAAACGTAGCCACTATCGCCAACAAACATTGACCACTGGACGCCCCCCTCAAAAGGCGTTTTTCTTGAAAAATTCAAATAAAAAAAATTCGGGATGGTATGGAGTTGCTGGAAAATAATCATACAGGCCTTTCCCTGTCATGGATCAACATATCAAAGAAGGCAATCACTCTGAGGTATGAGTTGGGCAGAATAAAATGGCAAAACATGGCAAAAAAACGGTTTACATTAATTATTATTATTATTATTATTATTAACGTCTTTTGATCTTCATTTTGACCACCCATGAATGTTAACCGAAAAAACTCAATTTTATTTGACCAAAGGTTCATGGTTGGTGAAAAAAATTTAACTATTTTGATATCCTCAAGGGACAACACCTTGCAACATTGCCTCAGTGGCGCCCCCTCAAGCACGCACCCCCATTCAAAATGGAAGCATGCATTTTTTGGTCTAAACCTATTTCTTTTGTACCAGTGCATAGAGGACATCAAGACAAACCTAAAACATCATTATAGCTCTCCGCCCTCCTGACAAAACAGCGAAGTCGGCCATATTGGATTGAAAAATGTAGCCTGATTTTTTTCACCTTGATATTTTGTCAAGTCACTCAGCTTTCGGGGACAAAATGAGATCCAAACTTAGGTGAGTGTAATCTAGAGGCGTAGCAGCGACAATGAATCAAGCTCTTTTGTTCGGATATCTCTCACGGTTGCTCTGTACCGCTGTAGCCAAATATTCATGCCTTTTCCCCCGCCTCTTTGACGGACAACTCAAAAGGCATGCAAATTCCAATTGCACTCATATTTGGGGATCACAGAAGCCCCTCTATAGATCGCTACTGATTAACCTGGATAATTGCTGCCAATTTTCACAAAAAATAGCGCCCCGCTACCTATACATGAAAAAAATTACACTTGCCACGACAATGAAAACAAAAATTATGGAGCCGAATTCTCCATGTCACGCTGGATCAAAAAAGTCTATTACAACATGCCTCTATCTCGCTTAGGTTTTTGTACCGCCAAAATATCATGCGTTTTCCCCGCCCTTTTGAGGAACAACTCAAAAAGGGCATGCAAATTCAATTGCAACTCATATTTGGATCACATTAAGGCCCGCTCTATGGATCGTACTGATTAACCTGCGTTAATTGTGCAAATTTTCACAAAAAATAGCGCCCCCTACCTATACCTGAAATTACACTTACACGGAAAGTGAAAAACTAAAATTATGACCCGTTCTCCATGTCCACGCTGATCAAAAAAGTCTATTACAACATGCCTCTATCTTCGCTTAGTTTTTGCTATTATTACGGCACCGCAGCTATGTACACGCAGCTGTCCGCGAGGGACTAATTTTAAAATCAATAAACCGGAAACAGAAAAACGCAAGAATTCACATAGCAAACGTGAACCGATATGCAAGTAACAGGGATCAGAAATAGTGCTCCTGGTGCTGCGAGCTCGGAATTTTGGGGGCCGCCGAGAGAAAATAATAAAAGATGGCTCAGTGCGCCCCCTCAAAAAACAGGCAGTTTACATTAGTCAATGAGACCCGGTCGCAAAAAATGTCATCGTACAAAGTGACACTGGCCAGCGGACATAGACCATGTCAGGACATGTAAAAAATTATATTCATGGCCCCGCCCTAAATGCCACAGGACGTCGGCCATCTTGGCCCGAACCATCGAAACCTTCAAAATCGTACCTTTTAACTTCTGACCCCTGATCGGCAGAAGTTTTCAAATTCAAGAAGCCCTCAATTTTGCCCAAAAGTCCCAGACCCATGTGGCTTCAAAAATCATCCTTTAAATTTTGGAAAAAATATTAATTGGCGTGGTCATGACAAAGCCCAACTCAGAGGGCCATTTTCAACAAAATCAAAGTTCTCATAACTTTCACAGACCTTGTCGGATTGGAACGGTACCCAGTCGGCCACGCAATGGCCACATTCCCGAAAGCTGCAACTAAACCATGTCAAACGTAGCCACTATCGCCAAAAATGACCCACTGGCGCCCCCTCAAAGGTTTTTCTTTGAAAAAAATTCAAAGAAAAAAATCGGGATGGTATGGAGTTGCTTGAAAATAATCATACAGCCTTCCCTGTCATGGGGATCAAACATATCAAAGAGGCATCACTCTGAGTAATGTAGTTTGGAGAAATAAAATGGCCAAAAAAACTGTTTCCATTATATTATTATTTTATTATTATTAATTATTATATACGTCTTTTGATCTCAATTTTGAGACCCCTCTGAACGTTAACGAAAACTCAATTTTATTTGACCAAAGGGTTCATGGTTGGTAGAAAAATTAACTATTTTGAATATCCTCAAGACAAACAACCTTGAAAACAATTGCCTCAGTGGCGCCCCTCAAGACGACCCCATTCAAAATGGAAGCATGCATTTTTTGGTCTAAACCTATTCTTTTGGTTACAGTGATAATGAGACATCAAGACAAACCTAAAACATCATTTATAGCTCGCCCTCTGCACAAACAGGAAGTCGGCCATATTTGATTGAAAATTGTGCCTGATTTTTTCACCTGATATTTTGTCAAGTCACTCCCAGCGTTTCAGACCAAATGAGATCAACTGGTGAGGTAATCTTAGAGCGCGCTAGATCTTACAATAATCAAGGCTCTTTTTGTTCGGATATCTCTCACGGTTTGTCTGTACCGCGTGCCAAATATTCATGGCTTTTTCCGCCGCCTCTTGACGACAACTTCAAAAGCCATGCAAATTCCAATTGCACTCATATTGGTCACATAAGCCCCTCTATAATCGTACTGATCTAAACCTGGGATAATGTGCAATTTCACAAAAAATAGCGGGCCCCAACCTATACATGAAAATACACTGCACGGAAAAGTGAAAACAAAAAATTATGAGCCGATTCTCCATGTTCACGCTGAATCAAAAAAGTCTTATTACAAACATGCCCTCTAATCTTCGCTTAGTTTTTTGTACCGCCAAATATCATGCGTTTTCACCGCCCTTTGAGGACAACTCAAAAGGGCATGCAAAATTCCAATTCACTCTATATTTGGAATCACATAAGCCGCTCTATGGATTCGTACTGATTACCTGGTTAATTGTGCAATTGTTCCACAAAAAATAGCGCCCCCTACCTATACCTGCAAATTTACACTTACACGAAAGCTGAAAAACTAAAAATTATGACCCGATTCTCCATGTCACGCTGAAGCAAAAAAAAGGGTGTCTTATTACAACCATGCCTCTATCTCGCTTAGTTTTGTGTATTATTTAGCGCCCGAGCTATGACACGCAGTGTCCCGCCCAGGGACTAATTAAAATCAATAACGGAAACAGAAAAACGCAAGAATTCACATAGCAAAGTGAACCGATTATGCAAGCTTAACAGGGATCATAAATTAGTGCTCCGCGGCAGAGCTCAATGGGGGGGCCGCGAGAGAAAATAAATAAAAAGATTGGCTCAGTGCGCCCCCTCAAACAGGCAGTTTACCATTGAGTCAATGAGACCCCCTTGGTCGCCAAAAATTCATCGTACAAAGGTGGGACACTGGCCAGGGACATAGACCATGTCAGCGACATGGTAAAAATTATATTATGCGCCCCGCCCTAAATGCCACAGGCACCGTCGGCCATCTTGCGCCCGAACTCGAACCTTCAAAATCTAACCTTTTGCAACTTCTGGACCCCTGATCGCAGAGTTTTCAATCAAGGCCTCATTTTTCCCAAAATGTCCCAGACCCATGTGCGCTTTCAAAATCATCCTTTAAATTTGGGAAATATTATTGGGCGTGGTCATGACAAGCCCCAACTCAGAGGGCCTTTTCAACAAAAATTCAAAAAGTCTTCATAAACTTTCACAGACTTGTCGGATTAGGATACGCGGACCCAGTTCGGCACGCATTGCACATTCCCGAGCTGCCACCTAACCATGTGCAAACCGTACCACTATCGCCAAAAAATGACCCACTTGGCGCCCCCTCAAAAGGTTTTTCTTGAAAAATTCAAATAAAAAAAAAACGGGGGATGAGTGATGGAGTTGTGAAAATAATCATACCAGGCTTCCCTGTCATGGGCATCAACGATATCAAAGAGGCATCACTCTGAGTAATGGAGTTGGGAGAAAATTAAAATGGCAAAAAAAAAAACTGTTTCCATTATTATTATTATATATTATTATTATTATTATTATATTACGTCTTTAGATTCTTCAATGTTGACCCCCTGAACGTTAACGAAAACTCAATTTTATTTGCACCAAAGGTTCAGGGGTTGCGTGAAAAAATTAACTATTTTGATATCCTCAAGACAACACCTTGAACATTTGCCTTCAGTGGCGCCCCTCCAAGCACGGACCCCCATTCAAATGGAAGCATGATTTTTTTGGTCTAAAACCTATTTCTTTGGTACAGTGATAGAGGACATCAAGACAAACCTAAAAACATCATTATAGCTCCGCCCTCTGACAAAAACAGGAAGTCGCCCATATTGGATTGAAAAATTTGTAGCCTGATTTTTTTCACCTGATATTTTGTCAATTCACTCCCAGCGTTTCGGAAACCAAATGAGATCCAACTTGGTGAGTGTAATCTAGGGCGCAATAGAGCGAACAATAATCAAGCTCTTTTGTTCGGATATCTCTCACGCGTTTGTCTGTACCGCTGTGGCCAAATATCATTGCTTTTTCCCCGCCTCTTGACGACAACTCCAAAAGGCCATGCAAATTCAAATTGCAACTCAATTGATCACATTAAGCCCCTCTATAATATCGCTACTGATTAAAAAAACCTGGATAAGTGCAATTTTCACAAAAATTAGCGCCCCCTACCTATACATGCAAAATTACACTGCCACGAAAGTGAAAACAAAAATTATGAGCCGATTTCTCATGTCACGCTGATCAAAGAAAGTCTATTACAACAGGCCTCTATCTCGCCTTAGTTTGTTGTACGCCAAATATCATGCGTTTTTCCCCCTCTTGAGAAACAACTCAAAAAGGGCATGCAAAATTCCAATTGCCACTCATATTTGGATCAACAATAAGCCGCTTCTATGGATCGTACTGATTAAACCTGGTTAATTGTGCATTTCACAAAAATAGCGCCCCCTAACCTTATACCTGCAAAATTACACTACACGAAAGTGAAACTGAAAACTAAAATTATGACCCGATTCTCCATGTCACGCTGAATCAAAAAAGTCTATTACAACATGCCTCTATCCGCTTAGTTCTTTGTTATTTATTAGGCCCGAACGCTAGTGACACGCAGTTGGTCCCGCGACGGACTAATTAAAAATCAATACGGAAACAGAAAACGCAATAATCACATAGCAAACGCTGAACCGATATGCAAGTAACAGGGATCAGAAATTAGTGCCTCCGGGAGCTCGAATTTGGGGGGGTCCCGCGAGAGAAAATAATAAAAAGATGGCTCAGTTGGCGCCCCCTCAACAGGCAGTTTACATTGAGTCAATGAGACCCCCGGTCGCAAAAAATGTCATCGCTACAAAGGGTGACACTGGCCAGGGACCATAGGACCATGTCAGGACATGGTAAAAAATTATATTATGGCCCCGCCCTAAATGACCACAGGGACGTCGGCCATCTTGGCCCGAACCTCGAACCTTCAAATCGTACCTTTTGAACTTCTGACCCCTGATCGCCCAGAGTTTTCAATCAAGAGCCTCAATTTTTGCCCAAAATGTCCCAGACCCATTGTTTTCTGGCTTTCAAAATCATCCTTTAAATATTTGAAATATTAATGGGCGTGGTCATGACAAGCCCGCAACTCAAGGCCATTTTTCAACAAAATTCAAAGTCTCATAACTTTCACAGACTTTGTCGGATTGGGAACGGACCAGTTCGGCACGCATGCACATTCCCGACTGCACCTAAACCATGTGCCAAACGTAATCCACTATCGCCAAAAAAGACCCACTGGCGCCCCCTCAAAGGTTTGTTCTTGAAAAATTCAATAAAAAAATCGGGATGGCTATGGATGTGAAAATAATCATACAGCCTTTCCCTGTCATGGGGATCAACATATCAAAGCAGCATCACTACTGAGTTATGTAGTTTGGGAGAAATAAAATGGCCAAAAAAAACTGTTTCCATTATTATTATTATTATTATTATTATTATAATTTATTATTACGTGTCCTTTGATTCAATTTTGACCCCCTGAACGCTTAACGAAAACTTCAATTTTATTTGACCAAAGGGTTCATGGTTGAGTGAAAAATTAACTATTTTGATATCCCTTCAAGACAACAGCCTAACATTGCCCTCAGTGCGCCCCCCTCAAGCACGGACCCCCATTCAAATGGAAGCATGCATTTTTTGGTCTAAAACCTATTTCTTTGGGTACAGTGATAGAGCGGACATTTCAAGACAAACCTAAAACATCATTATAGCTCCGCCCTCTGACAAACAGGAGTCGGCCATATTGCATGAAATTGTTAGCCTGCATTTTTTTCACCTGATATTTTGTCAAGTCCACTCCAGCGTTTCGGACCAAATGAGATCCAACTTGTCTTGAGTGTAATCTAGAGCGTAGACGACAATAATCAAGCTCTTTGTTCGCGCATATCTCTCACGGTTTTCTGTTTATACCGCTTGTGCCAAATAATATCATGCTTTTCCCCGCCTCTTTGACGACAACTCCAAAAGGGCCATGCAAATTCCCCCAATTGCACTCATATTGGATCACATAAGCCCCTCTATAGATCTACTGATTACCTGGATAATTGTGCAAATTTTCACAAAAAAATAGCGGCCCCTACCTATACATGAAAAAATTACACTTGACACGAAAGTGAAAACAAAAATTATGAGGCGATTCTCCATGTCACGCTGATCAAAAAAGTCTATTTACAACATGCCTCTATCTCGCTTAGTTTTTGTACCGCCAAATATCATAGCCGGTTTCCCCCGCCTCTTGAGGAACAACTCAAAAGGGCATGCAAAATTCCAATTGCACTCATCATTTGGATCACATAAGCCGCTCTTATGGATCGTACTGTATTAACCTGGTTAATGTGCAATTTTCACAAAAATAGCGCCCCCTACCTACCTGCAATAATTACACTTACACGAAAGTGAAAATAAAAATTTATGACCCGATTTCTCCATGGTCACGCTGATCAAAAAAGTCTATTTACAACAATGCCTCTATCTCGCTTAGTTTTGCTATTAGTAGGCCCGAAGCTAGTGACACGCAGTTGTCCCGCGGAGGGACTAATTAAAATCAATAACGGAAACAGAAACGGCAAGAATTCACATAGCAAACGTGAACCGATATGGCAAGATAACAGGGATCAGAATTTAGTGCTCCGGCGAGCTCGAAATTGGTGGGGTCCGGAGAGAAAATAATAAAAGATGGTCATGGCGCCCCCTCAAACAGGCAGTTTACATTTGAGTCCAATTGAGACCCGTCGCAAAAAAATTCATCGTACAAGTGAACACTGGCCAGGGACATAGACCATGTTCAGGACATGTAAAAAATTATATTATGGCCCCGCCTCTAAAATGCCACAGACGTCGGCCATTTAGGCCCAACCTCGAAACCTTCAAAATCGTACCTTTTGAACTTCTGACCCTGATCGCCAGAGTTTTCAATCAAAGCCTCAATTTTTGCCCAAAATGTCCAAGGGACCCATGTGGCTTTCAAAAATCATCCTTTAAATTTTGGAAATATTATTGGCGTGGTCATGACAGCCCGCAACTCAGAGGCCATTTCAAAACAAATTCAAAGTCTCATAACTTTCACAGGGGACTTGCTTCGGATTGGAACGGACCCATTCGGCTCCTATGCAACATTCCCGAGTCACCTAACCATGTGGCAAACGTACAGCTATCCCAAAAATGGACCCACTGGCGCCCCCTCAAAGGTTTTTTTCTTGAAAAAATTCAACAATAAAAAAATCGGGATGGTTATGGAGTGTGAAAAATAATCATACAGGCCTTCCCTGTCATGGGACAACATATCAAAAGAGGCATCACCTCTGAGTAATGTATTTGGAGAAATAAAATGGCAAAAAAAACTGTTTCCATTATTATTATTATTTATATTATTTATTATTATTATTATTACGTCTTTTGCATCTCAATTTTGACCCCCTGAACGTAACGAAAAACTCAATTTATTTGACCAAAGTTCCATAGGTTGGTGAAAAATTAAACGATTTGATATCCTCAAGACAACACCTGAAACATTGCCTCAGTGGCGCCCCTCAGCACGACCCCCATTCAAATGCGAAGCATGCATTTTTTGGTCTTAAAACCTAAATTTCTTTTGTGTACCAGTGATAGAGGACATCAAGACAAACCTAAAACAATCATTATAGCTCCGCCCTCTGACAACAGGAAGTCGCGCCATATGGATTGAAAAATTGTAGCCTGATTTTTTCACCTGATATTTTTCAAGTCACTCCCAGCGTTTCGACCAAATGGAGCATCCAACTTGGTGAGTGTAATCTTAGAGGCGATAGAGCGACAATAATCAAGCTTTTTTGTTCGATATCTCTCACGGTTTGTCTGTACGCTGCTGCCAAATATCACTTTCCCCGACCTCTTTGACGACAACTCAAAAGGCCATGCAAATTCAATTGCACTCATATTTGGATCACATAAGCCCCTCTATAAGATCGTACTGATTAACCTGGATAATTTGTGCAATTTCACAAAAATAGCGCCCCACCATATACCATGAAAATTACCCACTTGCACGAAAGTGAAAAACAAAAATTATGAGCCGATTCTCCATGTCACGCTGATCAAAAAGTCTATTACAACATGCCTCATCTCTCCTCGTT